>JASDQU010819119.1:15544-28721 GCA_032191745.1 Picea mariana | reverse complement strand
CTTATCAGAAATAACACCAGATGTGATTGCAACTGCTGAGAGGGGTGCTCGTTTCCACCCAACCGTAGGCTCAACAACTCCCAACGGATTTACCACTAGCCACCCCCGAGCTGATACCACGATGTTGCGAGACTGTGTCTCTGTTTTCCAGTGACCGAGAATGAAGGTTACTCTCCTTCTTCTCCATTGTCACTCACTCTGGGTTTTTCCAGAGTTCTTCTTCCTCTTTCCCTCACGTCTGCCCTTGATCGCCCACACTTCTTGCCTTTTCTCTATTTGGCGAGGTTTTGTGTGGCACGATTTTCATCGCAGTGGTCAGGTCTGAGGACTCTACAGATGGGAGGTTCACCCCCATCCCTCATTACTCATGAGGAGCCCTTTACCTACCAATCCTGATGAGTCATTTAATTCAGGGCCAGTGAGCTGCTCTTGGTTCTCCGGGCCAGTGAAGTCCAAATACGGTATTGGTTTTGGTGGAAGTTAACGCCACCATTCCAGGTTCCTTCCACCACCTTTCTCCAGCCATCGTGGTCTCTTTTTCATCATATCCCCTCTCAATATTTCTGCAATATATATTCATAATATTATTCACATTCATCGACCTTTTTCACAAGGTCCATTCACATCACACATTCACATTTTTGGGTTTGCCACAGTTCTTGGCCAGTGTAGTTATTTTTACAAACTGGGGGAAACAGGATGTTACAATATACATGCAATATATTTCAGGAATACTTTTTGAAAGAAAGTTATGTAGTCTTAAAACATCAAAACCAAGATTTGGATTCAATTAAGACAATTTGTTGGATAACTTTATTATATGTATTCACATGATGTATAATGTTGCTACAACATTTTTATAATACAAATATAATTATTTCCATTAAAAACAAATGTTGACCCCTTTCCTAAACCTTTCACTCAAATCTTGACCTTGTATATAAATATGTTTAGATGCATTTTTCTAGATAGCTTAACAATTTTGAGTAGAGGGAATCCAGAGCTTTCAACTAATCCTTCCAACCAACTTAACATGCACACCTCTTATCATTTAGGTAATTTTTCTTTCCACCATTAATGTTTGAATGAGCCATGACTTCACAAACTCAGTCATATTATATTTATATTAAAATATTGAAACCCTTGGAATAATGATAGAAAATTGAGAATGAAGAGGACAAGAACTACTAAACCAGAGAAAAATATTTATAATCAAGATACCACCCTTAGAAAGCAAACACCACAACATTACATTGTCTAGGTTGTATTTTCTAAAGTACCAAATTCAATCCTTTTTGCAAGAGCTTCCTTGAATATTGTATTCATCTCCTATGTAGGATTTTTCAAAAGTTTTCCATCAAATGTACATGGCTCGAGTTGGTAGAGCCATAATCAAAACTTTGCTATTGTTTCTTTTGTTTATTATTTGATAAGAAGAGGACATTTCTTTGCACAATTTAGGTTTGTTGGAACCTAATCCATTAGGGTTATGGTATTTGATTATTCACTTGAGAAGGAATATGAAAAGTCACAAGTGAATAGGAACTATCATCAGGAGTCCAAGAGACCTCTTGGAAGATGAATCTAAGGGTCACATATCATGTATTTATATGTGCATCATATTAATAAAATGCATATCATGTTGATCTTGATTCATGTGTATTCTAACAATGATATCATAACATCTTTAGTCTTAAGGGTCTGAAGCCTCGATGGTAGTTTTCCATGGAAGGTGAGGAATTCAAATTCGATGGTAGTGTTCCATGGGAGGCCATCAATGATCCAACAAGAAAGATATGCAATGAATAATAGAGAACCCACATTGGAAATGCACTCAATCCAAGGAGAAGACATCATTGAAGGGGGAATTCATAGATATTGGAGTGTCTATTGGTAAAATTTAGATTTCTCTTTCAATATTTACCCATTTAGAATGATTTTAGTTGCATTGGAAACTATAATTAAATACACACCAAAGAGGTTTTTTTCCAAGATTGATCTATGTTTTAAAGATATTCATCCTGTAAAAACTGGATTTTGTGCAATCATGGGGTATGTAGCCATTAAAATGCATATTGTGACCACTATACAGAGCCAAATTAAGCATGTATCATAGAATTGGAAATTTATTTCACAGATCTATCAAAGACCTCTCAAAATTGAATGAAAAAAAAGAGTTTCAGGATAAAAACTTGCTGATAAAATTCGCCCAGAAATAGAAAAACAACAACCATGACAAATGAAAAATGATGTTTTCTCTCTATAAAAGATTTTGTTTTCTAAGATAACAGTTGCAAATGGAATGCCCGGGTGATTATCCAAATGGGTATCTTTTAATTTTTTTAATTAACATCTTGAATAGTGAGATTATTCTTATTGATCTACCATACAACTTTAGTGAATCAACCCTAATTTGTACAGATTTGAAGCGACCTCTCCCAACCATGGTCTAGCTGATCTTGAGTTAGATTAATGAATGGAAACACATTACACATGGTTTGGATCACCTCCTATTTTCACAATAGGTAAGGAAACCTATCGATATGCAATCTTTGTATATGAAAGTCGACATGGGAATGGATGTGATCTTTCTGGTTTCTAAAGATCAATTCAACTCTAGAATCAAGAATAATTGTAACTTGGAAATAGTATTTTTATAAGTTTACTTGTAATTTTTTAAAATTAAGTTGAATTACATTATAAATGAGTGCATTTTTGGTAGAAGGAAACACCCTCTATTTGTTGTGTTTGAATTGTTAAAGGGTGGAGTTGCAAGAAACCCTTTGAGGTTTAAGTCAATATTTAAATGGCTTGAATTTATGAATTATTAGAGTTACTAAATACTCTCATACTCTCCACTGTTGAAAATACGATCACAATTGACAAAGGAACTCTCACTAATGTTCTAAAATGTTTACAAGATTCAAAAGACAAAATATAATTTCTCCAACTTGAATCGTAACTCCAACAAGATGAAATACGACAAAAGAATCACAATTATGAACTAGTTCTTGTTCAAAGCATTTCTCTTTTTGAATTTGATATTAATTCCTATCAATAGCCAACACATGATCAAATCAATGATGCCACTTTAGAAGAAGATTCAAATGAAGATGACGTTTTCCATGAACAAGTTCTCCTTGCACTTTCCAAGCCCATCATCAGACCTTGGGAAGAAATCATCAATGAGAAGCACATAACAAGTCTTGGATACAATATGGAAGTGACCTCTCACATTCCAAATTATTCCAAACCAATCATATTCCAGAGTGTTGGATTCCTTCAAGAAAATTCATCTTGATTTTCTCTAGTTCAATATGAGATTCCTAAATGCCAACATTGTCAACGAGTTGCCCACATGGAGGATTAGTGTTTTGATTTTCATCCTTGTGAGAATTTTGGAAAGTGATGCAGGAGCATCGTAAGCAAGTGCAAAAGCGAAGGACAACTGGAAACACACCAACGCACATTTTGAAGGCATTTTGAATTTCAAAATATGGAGCATTAATGTAATAGATAGGAGGATGCATTGCATTTATGTTTTGGAGATTGTAAATGGATCATGAGAATTGCTCTCATCTGTCGGATATGGAGGCATTTAATTGTAATAAATGTAAAGTAGTTGTAACTTTTATTTCTGATATGATAGCTTAGGAAGGAGAGAGGGGGAAAACTCAAGAAAACCCATCGATGTATTGTATTGTAATTATTATTCTCAATCGTAAGCTGTAGAGCAAGAGAGAAAGAGAGAGAATAGGATTTGTATAAGAAGATAGCTATTGCTATTGAATCCATGTACAGGAGCACTGGAATTAATATAAGAATGCTTTGATTCCATTTCATTGTGTGTCATGGTTACTATTTACATATATTGAATGGTATGTTTATAGTCTGTTTATATTCTCTGTTATGCATTTGTTTCAATGCTATGTGTGTGTATGCTCGTGATTTCATGTTGAATGTATGAACTCTGTGAGAGAAGAAGTATAAGTTTCAATTGTTTCTCTTCCTGAAAAATCCTGCAAGGAGTGCAGTGAGAGTCCGCAAGGAGTGTGTTGATGAGATTTCTGAGTTTTATCTCAAAGAAGCTTAGGAGGGATACCATTGTTCTTATACCCGTAAGAGTGCAAGTATAGTACATAGCCATACAAAGTGTGCACAGGCTAGTGGAAGTCTGAGACTTTTCCAACCAAGGAGAAAGGTCGAAGAATTGTTGTTGCAGAGAAGTGCACAGAGTTGGAGTGGGAAATAACTAGAGGTTATTGTGAATGCTGCAAGGAGTGCATGCAAGGAGGTTTCAAAAACCCTTGAGTTGCAGCAAATTCCAAGCTCATAAGGGATATATAATTTGAGGGATTCAAGGGGAGGATGAGGTCTGAAGTTATCTCGTAGAAGCCAAGTTCAGAAGGAGCAAGAAGCCAAGTCATTTGGTAAGAGGTCTTTGAGAAGTCTGAACAGACGGTTGAAATTCTTAGAGGGAGAATCATCAGAGTTCCATGGACTGTTGGATCTTGCAGATCAGTGGAAGGGTTAAGGTTGAGTGTCTTTCAACACTCATAAGCTCAGGAAGAGTAGTGGCCATTGGATCCGTATCAATGAGAGTCGTTGATCTTGTGCTTTAATTTCGTCGTTCAGAATTCGGGGCTTGGAGGAAGTTATGACTCGGAGTCGAGAGTTGTGAACTCCTGAATCACGAAGTCCCAATAGAATCAGAACCATCAAATCATGGGGAGCCTAGAACCGTTGATCCGTGGTGAGAAGATATCGCAATTTCGACCTTCAAGCGAAGGGAGTGTTGCATTGAAATTCGTCGATATGCAAAATCCCGAGGTGCCGAAATATTGGGCCCCAGATCGCCATTGAAGGTCACATCAAGTGAAGTCAAACATTCGTTAGCTCTTTTTAGGGTTTCGGGGATTGAAGGAGTCAGAGGGACTCGTATTAGGGGTCGTGAAGTTGTGAAACCCTAAATACCTTCTTGGATGAAGAGTGTGGTCACATTAGCTGGTCACGTGGGTAGAATTAGCGGTTAGTGCATATTCGCACAAGCGTAACTCCTAAGAAGGACATGTGGATAAACACTTGTGTGTTGAAGATTCCTGCAGGGAATCAAAGAGTCAATTAGACTCAAAGGGATATTAGAACGATCCTTAGACCGGGAGGTCGTGCAGAACCTGCTGAGGTGGTGGTGCTGCGTCAGAAAGCATAATCATCCTTCAGAAAAATGTTCCAAACATAAGAAACTTGCAAGAGTAAAGAACCACTATGGGTAGATCACTTCTTGGAAATGGTCATCAACAACCAAGAATATATATCAATCATACCAAACAATTCATTCTCGAGTATTGACACATCTTAGAGTGGAAATATTTTCATCTTATCACATTGTACCTCACAAGGGGAGATAATATTAGTGATCGATATTTAGGCTTCATGTATCGAAGTCCTAGCAATCGAGCAAGAACAAGCGAGCCAAAGTCATAACCATATTCCATCAACATGATTTGGTTGTGGTCTTCCTTAAACCACCATTTAGTAGAATACTTACAACTTTTGCTAGACAACAGTTTGTGGCCATCTTTAAAACACCATTTGAGATCACTTCCAATTAACAAAAGACACAAGCTTCTAGATAAATTAGAAAATGTTCTAGGAACTATTGAGCCTTAGATTCAAGTTCCTGAGTTTGTGGTCTTCCTTAAACCATGATTTAGTAGAATACATCAACCTCTGCTAGCCATTTGTTTTGTTGTGATCCCAAAACCACCATATTCAGAGAGCACATTCAACCATTGGCACCTATCCACTTCCACTTTTCAACGCTTTTCTTGGAATCACATACACATCTTCAGATTAAGGTGGGGAATGTTGGAAACCTAATCCATTAAGGTTGTGGTATTTTGTATTATTCACTTGAAAACAAATATGAAAAGTCACAAGTGAATAGGAACTATCATAAGGAGTCCAAGAGACCTCTTGGAAGACAAATTCAAAGGTCATAGATCATGTATTTATATGTGTATCATATTAATAAAATTCATATCATGTTGTTCTTCATTCACATGTATTCTGACAAGGTTGCACCATAAATAGTCAATGGTGTGGTTGTGAAAAGTCTATTGAAGTTTGTTTTGCAATGTGGAAGTGACTTGGAATGTGGATGAGAGGTTAAATTTAGAGAGTAATACATGTCCATATTGTTTGATGAAAATGTTCTTAAACTTTAGGGCTTGGTATATCACTCCTATAATTTTCCTTTATCGTAACGTAAGAACTCGACAATTTATTTGTAGTAAATTTTATTGAAAGGATGAGAACATTGCACGATTACTCCATAAACCCAATAAGTTGAAACCAATCTAAATGTTTGTTGCTTAGTTCCCCCCCTTTGTAAAAAAACAAATTCATTGGTAGTATTACATAGTACTAGTACCCTTCTCACATCTTCTTAAAAAATGCTCATTACTAAGTCGGATATGCCTAACATCTATGCCTTATGACACAAATACTTCTCTATACAAAAATTACTATCCCACATTGGTTGAAATAAGTGGTCCATGATAACATATAAAGTCCAATATACCATGATCCTTTTGCCAATGTCAGAAATTACAAGGGAGTGGTTCCTATTACTATCATAATGGTTGTAGTGAAAATGCTCCACTATACCTCCTACTAACATATTGGTTGCAATGCAAATAATCCACAATACTTCTTTCACATGTCTTCCCAAAAAATTTCCATTACTAAGTTGGATACATGTAATATATGTAGAAAATGAACATACTCATGCTACCACACATAGTGTGAGGGAAGAGATAGAAGACCACCCAAACACAGATACACACACACTACTAAAGGGGAAAAGGAGGAGAGTGGAATCACCACTTGGTTTTAGGTCCAAACCAATAAACCTTAGGGTAGGACAAAAAACAATGAAAATAAGAGGGTAAGACACTATATTGATTAGGACCTTGAGGTATTATCAATGGAAACCTAGAGTTGTAGGTGATTTGGGTAATTCAATTAGGTTTCAAATTAGTTTTTACAACAAATTAGCAAAGGATATTGGGCCAACTAACTGGGGTTAATTAATAGACAATTCCTTTAGAGAGATAAAAACCCTAATGTTGGAAACAAAAAGATAAGAAGAAAAATAACTCACCTGGAATTCATTTTTGTGAATGATGAAGCTCCCTAGGAAGAAGTGGAGAGTTGTGAAAACCCTGCAAGAGTGATTCATGCACTATAAAGGCTTGCACACTGAGCTCCAAATTCCTGCCCCTTATCTCTGATAGAAAGATACATATATGTGTGCAATAAACACTAGTTCTATTATTGTAAGGATAAATCAAATCAATGAAATATGAATAATATATAAACTTAGTGACCTAAGAGAGGATGATACCTCCCTTAACCTAAATGTGATGGAACCTACCTTGATGTTTTAGTGTTGAAATTTCCAAGAATTTAGTGGAACTGTGACAATGAAGATGCCTTAGGATGAATCAATAAAAAATACAAGATTGGAACCAAGTTGGCCAAAGGAATCCCCGTAGAGGTGTTGGAGATGACAAGTGCAAGTTTCCCTATGGGTTTGAGATAGGTGGAAGGAGATAAGAAGCTAACCTGAGTATGTCTTTGTAATTTAGGGTATTTCAAATATGATTGAAGAGATCAAGACTTGATGAGGATTTAAAAAGAGAAATAGAAGGGTATAAATAGGCAAATGAGAAATCTCAAGGTGTAAAATAATGTTGGATTAACTATCAGGGCATCCAATTCATATGAAATTATCATACTGTTCCTTTTGACTTTGTTCCATAGGTTTGGTAGAATGGTACGATGGGCTTTGAGGTCCAAAATGAAACTATGTTATACAACTTGGGGATTGACAATGGTATTACCTTAAGGAAATCTACGATATGGTTGGCGCTAAAATATCAAGAATATTTAGGGGTTTGAACCAAGTTGACTATGTAAATAGCTAGTACCAAACACGTTCTAGTGGTTATTGACTATATTTAAGGCACCCTAATGACCATGGACCCAAGTAGGGGATTTTGCATCACCAATTGAACCCATGAAGTTAGGGAATGCCCTAAATGGGTTCCCCAAGGGGATAACATGAATCAAACTGACAACCAAGGATTAGATACCAAAGGGGGAAAGGGACCTAAGGAACTCACCCAAGTGCTAGACATCCCAGTGATATCCCACATCTAGGATGAGGAAAGAGAGACCCTAGGAAGGTGATTGAACACATTAGAGCAGTAGTTAATGGGTATCGTATCATCATTAGATGGGTCATGTATGAATGTGACACATGAGTGGACTTGCATAAGGTACCTCCTAGTGGGTAATCATATGTGACTAGCTAAGTGTGAATCTCATACATTAGAACATAAATACATATCTATTAAGCTTGGATGAAGTGAATGTTATATTTTACTAGATGTTGGAAGTGCAATGGCCATTTTGATGGTGAAAAACATCATTGACACAAATTGGAGATAATTATTTATCTTATTTTCTATAAATAAAATATTTTTAAGTCTTAGAACATACTAAATTATAAAATATCGAAAATAATATGTATATTTTGTAACTTAGGATACAAATGCTAACATATTCATCTTTTCCATCACCACCAATTCTAAAGTGAAAAAGGTTTGATCAACATTGATTACAAACAATGTGGTCTTTGCCCATTTTTCTATAATTAATTTAGGTTTGGTTCTCAGTGTAGTGAATATAACTTGACTATAGTTGATTTAGGTTTGTTTTTTAATGATAATTGTGGTGGTGGTGTTACCATCCATTAAAATTAATAAAGTTAATTTTTATTTGATAAGCTATTTTATAAATTTTATTATTATACAAAGTGAATACATGTATTTTATAACAATTTTTTTTTTGTGAAAAAGACGATAATGAGTTAAGGTATCAAAGAAAAAACAATTTAGCCTACCAAAAACCATCACATTTGATATAAAAAATAAAGATTTATTAAATTACATAATATCCATGGTATAAAGATATTACCACAATAGATTTCAACTAGCCTAAGCGAAGAAGAAGATGAAAATATTGTAGGAAGCAAACCCATTGTGAAGGAGCTTCTTTGTCATCTAGTGGAGCCCCTCATCCCTCAATTTCAAGATCAATATCAACCACAATGGACTCCCATCTATTGTTCCCTTGAATATCCATATGGATAGAGGAACAATTAAAACTTTATCATGCCAAGGGACCTCTGAGGTCTTGGAAGGGGCCAACTCTTTCTCCTCTCCTAGCACTCTCTCAATGTGATGTGGCGGTCACCCTAGTGAAACTTTGGAGTGTGCAGAGTGAGAAAGAGAGTGCCCCTAATGCCCTTTAGGGGCACTCTCTTCAAGGTATATAATGCACTAGTCCAATAATGCCTTTGCTTATGCAAATGAGCCACTTCCATTTCATTCTTCCTCTTCTACACCTAAATATGTAGATATTGTTGAAATAATGTAACTGCAAAGTGTATTCTAATTATTATTGATATATTATTCATTGGATCAATCCCCATTGTGGATTGATCATGTCGGCTATTGTAAAGGACCAAATCCCCTTTTGTGGATTGGTAAAAATATAATTGTAATAGGCAGAAGAAGAAGTCGGCCCCATAATATATTAAAGAGGCCCCAGAATATACTAAAGGTGGTTATAACCACCCAGAAGGAGAAGTCGGCCCCGCCAGTGAAAAGACACCTCCACACATGCCAGTGTTGTATAAATAAGGAGGCTAGCGCCTCAGTTAGACACACACTCACTTGTTCATTGAGAGACAAGTTTCAGAGCTGCAGTTGGAGAAGAGAGAGAGAGAGAGGTGCATCCTTGGGAGAGGACTTTCTGTATTTGTTTGAGTTATCTCTTGGCATTGTATTGACTATCTATAATAAGGAAGTTTTTTTGGGTTTTCTCCCCCATGAGGGTTTCCCAGGATAAATGATGTGTCTCTTGTGATTGTGTATTTCTCAATGATCCTATCTTATGCTATTGTTATCTATTGAAATGAAAAGAAATCTAATAATAGCTTAAACATTAACATGGTTTCAGAGCTAAGCTGAAGAGAGCATCTTTCACAAGAGAAAGTGAAAAACGTCACTGTTGCTGTACATGCAAATTAGGGCTTTTTGTTGGTGAAATATTTCATCCCTAAAACCATCTAGAAAAGTGTGCCCTTCCTAATCAAGGATCACTTTGGCATCCTCAACGCAACTTTTCAGTGGCTATATCTCCCAGAAAGTGAAACCCTAGTTTCACAAAGTACCAGAAGTACTAGAAAACCAGAGTACCAGAAGTACCAGAAGTACCAGAGTACCAGAGGTACCAGAAAACCAGAAGCACCAGAAGCACCAGTCCAGAAATCCACAGATCAAGTTTGAGGGGGTAAAAGTTAGATTTTCAGAAATCTAACTGCACCATCTTACTCACCTCTGCTCAACACATCTATCCCTTGGATCAAATTTTCAAAATTCGAAGTTTGAAAAATTAGGGTTTCCTCATAAAACCCTAAGTTGCAGGTGCAGTTGCAGCCGTAATACCAGTTGCAGTCACCCTTGAAGTTCTTAAGAGTTAGTAATGATTACCGCTGCTGCCATATGGAGCCACTACCTGCAAATGGTATCAGAGGTATGTAATCACATATGTTTAAATGGTTAAACTTTAAACAGTAATTACAGGAGAAGGGATTTCTTGTCATAGATCCAGAAGGATCTCAAGATCCAACACATTCATAGGAATGATGAAACCCAGGTGTGATTATTATGATATGCATCTTTTTTTTATGACATTATTTTGATTAGTGTTGCATGACCATCTTTCTAACCTTTGATGAAAATCTGAGTCAAGGTATTAGATGGATTAAAAGTTGAGATCATAAAGCTTATCCTCTAACCCAACCTTTTGTCAAGATAACGTATTGTCTCAGTACAAAAGACAGGTTGAATAAAGCACTCGTCATATTGAGTGAAGGAGACTTGGAAGAAAAGCAAGCACTCATTCTTAAGGACAAGGCTGCAGGTCCCAGGAGAAACCTCGCGTGTTAGTTCCAGGTTGCCATGGAGGAATGTTTGATCATAACACTATGAGAGTGTTGAACTCATTTTGTATTGTATTCCTTACCTTTAATCTTTGCTTCAGACAAGTTACAAGTGATAGCTCCAAAGGATCTACTATGATGATTGTTCATGCTGTTGCTTCATATTATCAAAAGGATATTACTCTTGCTTATTGTTTTGTTGACCTTGTTCTAGGTCACAGGTAATAACCTTGAGGAAGATACAGTGAAGGTTGCAAAAGGAAACGTACTAAAGGATAAACCATAAATGAAGCAATCATCATTGGAAAAGAATAAGGTGGCTTGTATAAGCTAAAGGGTCACTTAGAAGCTGCCATGACCCACGTCATTGAGAATCTATGTGAAATTTGGCATAGAAGGTTAGCCCATATCAACTACAGGGTGCTACCATACGTATGCAAAGCTGTCACATGTCTACCAGAACTCAAGGTTGACCATGAAGGTGTGTGCAATGGATGTTCACAAGGGAAGAACATCAAGAACCCTTTTTCGAGGAGAGACAACAAAGCAGAAGGAGCCCTAGAGCTCATTCATTCATATGTGTGTGGCCCAATGCCATCGTCCTCCATTAGTGGGTATGTATACTATGTATCATTTATTTATGATTATTCTCGTAAGACCTGGGTGTATTTTTTGAAATCTAAAGATGAAGTGTTCAACAAATTCAAGGAATTCAAAGCCTTGATAGAGAATCTTTCTGAAAGAAAGATCAAGATACTCTGGTCATATGATGGAGGAGAATACACCTCAAAAGAGTTTGTGAACTTATGAAAAGATGTTGGGATCAAGAGGGAGCTCACCACTCCCTATAATCCTCAACAAAATGATGTAGCTGAAAGAAAGAACAGAATGATAATGGAAGCAGTAAAGACCATGATCCATGATCAAGATCTTCCTATGTGCTTATGGAAGAAACAACAATGACAACCGTATATGTGCAAAAATTATTGTCCCATAGTGCACTTGGGTTCAATACCCCGGAAGAGATGTTCACTGGAAAGAAGCCAGAGGTAAGCCATCTCAAAATATTTGGCTGCCCAGTATTTATACATATTCCAAAAGAGAAAAGAAACAAGCTGGACCCTTTAGGAAAGAATGGAATATTTGTGGAATACTGTGAGGTCTCCAAGGCCTTCAAGATTTATATATCAGGTCACCATCACATCGAGATCAATAGGGATGTGACCTTTGATGAAGATGTAGCACTCAAGAAATTGAGAATATGCCAGCTTGAAGAAGTATATGAAGAGGAACCCGTAATTCCCAGAGCTGCAGAACCAGTGAGGGAAGTCGTAACTTCCCTTGATGAGGAAATTATAGAAGATCATGACATAGTAGAATTTCAAGAACCTCCTCAGACGATGATCTCCCTTAAAATAAAGCCTGCTTGGGCAAGAGAGATTATTCAATATGGAGAGAAGTATGGTGTTCCCGAAGGAACCACGAGACAGGTGAAGAGACCTAAGCCATTCTCTAGTTATATGGCTTTGATGTGTGATCTCCTAGAGAAAGAGCCTACTTTCTTTGAAGAAGCCATTCAGAAGAAAGAATGGGCAGATGCCATGATAGAAGAATACTAATTCATAATAAAGAACGATGTATGGGAAATAGTTCCCAGACCGAAGAGCAAGGATGTGGTATCTTCCAAATGGCTCTTCAAAATAAAACATGCTGCTGATGGAAGTATTGAGAAGTATAAAGCAAGATTTGTCACTCATGGAATTTTTCAAAAGGAAGGCATTGACTATGAAGAGACATTCACTCCTATAGCCAGATACACTTCGATCAGAACCATCATAGCCATTGCAGCGAAGATGAAGTGGAAGTTACACCAGATGGACGTAAAGACAACTTTCCTAAATAGTGCCATCGAAGAAGACGTGTATATAGAGCAACCTCAAGGATTTGAAGTTGAAGATAGGAAGTCTCATGTCTGCAAGATGAAGAAGGATCTGTATGGATTGAAGCAAGATCCTAGAGCTTGGTATGGCTGGATAGACAGTTTCCTAATGAGCTTGGGATTTACCAAGAGTAAAGAAGATTATAACCTTTACTTCAAGG
>JASDQU010819118.1:0-14664 GCA_032191745.1 Picea mariana | reverse complement strand
GCTAGGTGATAAAACATAAGCACGCAAGAAGAAAGTTCAAAATGATGAGAGGACTCAAAATCTATGAGATGAAAAGTTTCATGTTGGATCTGGGCTCTGATGTGAACATCTTGTCAAAGAAATATTGGGATCTAATAGGAAATCCAAACTTGGTGTGGTCCCCCATTGAACTCAAGATGCCTAACCAATATCCAAAATATCTCATTAGTTGGTTGGATCAAGTGGAGGTGAACATTGAAGGGGTGAATAAAAAAGTGGAATTTAAGGTGATTGAGATTATGAGTGATTCGGATCCCACCCTGCGCTACTTGGAATTAACTAGGAATATGAAAAAAAATGCAATTTTAAATATGAAGAAATGAAAAATGTCCTTTGAAGAATATACTTTGCATGTCATTGCACCATTAGATCTGAATGAGGGAAATTGATACAATGATCCCATCAACGAGGATGTGCAAAGTTCCATCATTGAAAAAATATACAATAGTACAGAGCACAGGGAAGATTATATCAACCCCACAACTGACGGTGAGTTGAGATGGAGAAGTGTGCACTCGTATGACACATATATAGAGGATGTTATGGAGAGATGAAAGTATAATATATATGAATTTTCTACTACAAGATGCATGTGAGTCATCACAATAGTGGGTGATATTGGAATAGGAACCCATAACCTACAATAGTTTGACAAAATGAACTTAGCAGATGCATTCCTTGCACAAGTGTAGAAGATTCCCATGACCCACATAATGTAGGCCCTTGATATAGTACAGGAAGGAATACATGTGAAATTCTCTGAAACACATTAGGAATATCTATGATATTGGGCACAAGTGGTGGAGTCCATAAAGGAAAGTTCTTTTCCTATGGTATATCCCTAAGAAAAAATGTGTTCATGTGAAAGGCGTTGGCTACATAACAAAAGATCAAATACATAGGGGGGCGATCAGATTTCCAAATGCACCACGCCAAAAAGTAATCACATCCCTCAAGTGCCTTTGATTAAAATCATGTTGGGATATGGATGATGCAAACTAGAGTTTGAACCCAACCAAGGGTTTGGTAGGACACAAACTCACCTAGTACTAACCACAAGAATTGATGAACCTCCATGGTAAAGGATGAGGAACCATATTTGAGTAAAGAAGTTTCATTTCCCACTAGGATTGGATGTGATGGGATGAATCCCCATAATATAGCAAGGGAGAGTAGTATATATGCATTATTCTCTAGTAGGATAGGACTTACGGAAAAGGTAGAGTAGCCATTATTAGAGTAATAAATAGGTAGAATATATAGTTCAACTTAATAAGGTGGGACATGATAGGTCATGCACGACAAATATTTTGCACATTTTGGAAAAGATGAAGGTTTGAATTCCATATTAATACCAAAATGATAGAACAACAGTTGGTGATAGAGAAATTCCAATATGTAGGTAGATATGGTAGCGGGGAAAGTGGTTTGTGAGCCATAGGAAAAATGATGACAACCTGGGGAAAAGAAAATAGTTATGGAAATAAGGTACTTGTGGAGTGTGATAGGTATATCAGGAAAAATCAATAATAAACAAATTTTATAACAACTCAGAAGTCAACATTGTTGGGGGTATGCCACCCTTTTTCGCACATGAATTTATCACACTACATTATACAAAGGAACAAGAGGTCCAATATGAACATCACAAATCATTCCATAAGTGGTACACACAACTTATCTAAGAAGCTAATTCAATGATGCACATCCCAAAAAGTATCATGAAAAGGTACAAGGCCTACCTTTATTTTGAATGTAATTTCCATAATTTCTTTATCTATCCATGTGCATACCAACAAGCCACAACTGCAATGATTCCATTTTGTGTCATGAAAGAAGACATCCAACAGGGTGTCTTCTTTCATGACAAGGTACGAGGCCTACCTTTATTTTTAATGTAATTTCAATAATTTCTTTATCTATCCATGTGTAGACCAACAAGCCACAACTAAAATGATTCCATTTTGTTTCATGAAAGAAGACACCCAACAGGGTGTCCAAGAATGGGACAATGACCTTAAACCTTCTCTCAAAGAAGAGTAAGAGAAAATAAAAAAATGAAGAGGAACCAGGAGAGAAAAAGAGCCACCATAGTATCCTTACAGAATGAAAAGGCACTAGGTTCCAAGAAGCAATAGGAAGGAACCTCTAAGGTAAAATCCAAGATATCCACAGGTGAGCACTCGCACGATGAGTTAGAGTTGAAGGGTAACCAAGATAGGGCACCCAAATGGAAAAATCCCTTAACTCCACAAGGGCTAGTACTGATCAACTTAAATTATAGCATCGACAAATAACATACACCAACTCCCCCATCATATATCCATTATATTCCCATCACAAAGGAATTCCCTTTGTTTTCCATGTAGCACATCATGGAACCCATTCAAGTGAGCAGAAAGAGTTGATAGAGGACCAAGAGTAAAGGGACAAATACCAATACCCTGGTATCTCAAGAAAGAAAGACTGTCACAAACATAGCCATACTAGTAAACAATCACAAAGAATAGGCGATGATACAACAATTAATATAGAAAGAGGCTACACATAAATTAAACAATATTTATCGGAAATTGGCCATTGCCTCACCACTTGATTCACCACCTCAAGAAAAATATATAATTGAAGCCAGTGACAATATCCAAAGAATATTATCTCATTTCAATCCATTGGTAACCATTTATTTTGACTCATCCAATGCTGAGATCGAATTAGCATAGATTCCCACATAGGACCTGCAAAATTTTATGACCATCATCATGATGGAGCTCAGAGATAGACATGGGGCCCTTAGGCACCAATCGCATGAATAACTACAATAGTAACATGATATAGAAGTATCCACGCACAAATACACCCAAGTTAAATGTCAACATGGAGTGTAGGCATGTCAAGGGGTAGAGGTTGCACATCAGGATATCAAATCACTCCATGCCATGGAAACCACCGCGCTAACTGAAAGTAAATCCCACCATGAAATGGTGGTCACAAATCACAAAAAAATCATCAGTGAAGTGGATGAAGTTTATGCACATTTTCCTTGGATAGGGGCTGATAGGCCATGTTACCCTCCCCCCACCCCCCATGCCCAAGGACAACTAGAGGAGATCATGTCTCGAGGCCCACAATGGAGATTATGATATACACCATGATGATGATCAACATGTCCACAGATGGTATCCCATCAACCCCCCTCATTTTCCTCCCAGATTGATCAACTAAGGCCCATCATATTCAAGCAACCCAGAGCATGGAAGATGGTAAGCTACTATCACCATGAGGTATGTTACTCCTTCTTTCATGTAAAGTGTTGTACATAATTTTTTGAGCATGTGGATGAGGATATTTGGTTGAAGTTGGATAATGGATCATCGGTTTGGGAAATTGTGTCACTTGCCTTGTTTCACCTTGGTGGTCAGCTTCTATGCCCTAGTCTTGTTTCTTCACCACCTAGGGAAAAGGGGTAATACTGGGGGGCCCTCCTAAGGGTAATGTTTTGCTCCTGATCATACTTGACACTTTCCACACTGAATCCTCTCATATTATACTAAAATTAGACTATGGTCCATTTTCTCATGAGAAGAGGGGTTGACAAACCAGAGGTTGTTTCACAACTGCTATAAAATAATAAGAAAATGATGCTAGAAAATAAAGTGAACATAGAAAAGTAGGACCACAAAAATATGTTCCAACTTGAGTTGTACTCGTCCAGTTCTCGCCAGGATCCTAAAAAATTAATGCTAAATATTGAAAACCTATAAAAGGGGACTCACAAATTTCCAAATTATAAATGAAATAATGGAATATAAAAAGGCAAAAAGGGGTTTGGAAAAAGGTGGCATGAAAATATTGGGAAACTCAAGAGCAAGTGCACCCTTCAAAAAGGCTCTCATAGAGATGGATTTATGACACCATAAGCCATGAAGTAAGCCTTAAACCTATTGACACTTGAATTCGTTAGGACTAAAACGAAAACCTCACGAGGATGTAAATACCACTATGTTTTTATAGAGGTGGTACTCCTCTTTAGATTTTCTTGGGATTTCTTTATGTTCAAAATGTGGGACTTGACAGAAGTCTGTCATAGTAATTCAAAGAAACATAAAAATTGTGAGAAAATAAAAGGGAAATGTTTTTGTTTTCTTTTTTAAAGAATGTTCCTGAGAAAGGACCAAGAATCCCACACTTCAGACATTTAAAGAAAATAAGAAAAATTTCCTCACATCCATCATAGTTTAATATAAAGATTTCTGATCACATAAAATAAAAGGAAGATGATCTGCATGCATAAGAGAACTTTAACAGAGTGGAAACATGGGGAGCTCAATAAAGATAATTAATGATCAACCTCAAATACTTTATATTTTGAAAACAGGGTTACAAATCACAATCGAGATTGTTCCCATAGTAGCTCTCTCGAAATTTCTAGAAAATATATAGTTTGTTACATATTCTTTGAAATTGTAAATGTGTTTATCTTAAATACTGGGATTGGGGCTCCCACGAACCATAAATCAAATAAATACAATAAATAAGCTTTTAGAAGGAATATAGTGGGTAGTAGAAGAAGAACAAGACCTGGTAAGAAGAAAAAACGAGTTATCAATCTTTGGTTAAACCTTTCTAGTGAAAGAGGTGGAATAACTGGATGACGGACTTGATAAAGAAAAAGAAGGATGTGATCAACATAAACTTACTATGATGGCCTCTCGTGTATTTTCATTTGCTTTTTGATGTCCTTTTATCGTTTTCATCAACGATTATGGGAACCGTCTCAACTACTTCTTTCCCTTCATTGGTCAGTTTATCGATAGCTTTCTTGAACCATTCTTCGATGTAAAATTTCATTGGTGCCACGTTGATTTCATGCCATATTTTTATGCTGAACAACTCGCCCTCCAAGTCTCTTAGATCAAGGGAAATGCCATGTAATGATTCTTCAATGTCCTGATTTTTTACGAAGTAATCCACTAAAGAGTTATCTAATGCGTCCTCATCATATTCAATTATACCATAGAATTTTTCAATTGACAATCCTTTAAAAACCTCAAATTTCTCATTGAATTGTTGTTTTGTTAGGAACAATGAGTTAAGAATAAACTTAGGATCTTGGACTTCATTAGTGCTTCCGGCTAGGTCCATCTCTGTGAGCCTTTTGAATAGTTCTTCCCTCCTTGATATGGCTTGGTTGCATACTTGAACAATGTTATTCAAGTTCTTTATCTTTTCCTTCCAACACGCGTTCAACTACTTGATATGACTTGGAGAGGGAAGGTCCTCCTCTCTTCTCCTTAGCTCTGACATGTTGGAAACTTTAACACCAAAGGGTACCATGGCATCAAGGTAAAAAGATTCTTCGTTTTTTAAGTCAACCTGCAAATACTCATGGAAGTAATGCACCCTTGATACAAAAGAAATCATGTTCTTTGAAATTTCCCAAGATTTTGTGATCAGTGCAATTCTTTTCTTGATATTATTCTCCACATAAATTCTGGATGATGTAAGTAAGATTGAGGATCCTTTTAATTTAGTAGTGGGTGTGGTGGGTCCAATAATTTCCAAAGGGATGGAAAGAAGTGGAAGAGGCATAAAGGTATCTTCCAGTTTCTTAATCCTTTCCTTTAACTTTCTATTTTCCTCTTCGAGACCAATAGAATCGTCTAATGCATCGTTGCTTTCTCTATGGATTTTGGAAATCTGGGATGGCCGCATATTTCTTAGGTTAACCTCTGAACAAAATTTACCTTTTTTATTCTTTACATCAGTCTTCTCAATAATTAATTTCTTAGATTTGTTGTCAAAGACAATGCTCTGCAACACAAATGACTCTTCTTCATCGAAGGTCTCATTCTCAACAATTTCCAACGATGGATTCTTGTGGGCCATGCCTCCTGGCTGATCAATGCTAGGAAAACTTTTCTTGATGTCATCCTTGAGCTCCATATCTTCGAGGGAGAAGTTGTTGATGTCACTATCGACGCGATGATCTTCTTCCTCTTGTACAATATTCTTCCTCTTCTTCCTCAGAGGAAGTTTATGTGATCTTTCAATTTTTCCTGGAGGGGGGTTCTTGTCTCCTCCTCGGCTTGAACTACTTTTGATCACTTTTCTAGATGGGTGGGTCATTGGAGCACTACTCCAAGATGTTGTAGTCTTGGGAGTAATAGTTGGGGACTATGCACTCTTCTCGTTGGGACCCTTTCCTTTTTCTTTTTAAAATTCATTGGTACTGAGTACCATCTCCAAGTCCCCAATAGTGTGAATAGGAGCGCCCAAGTTATTATCTTCTTCTTCTCCTAGAACAATGTGGATAAATGATTTTCTAAAATCCAATGTTAACATATGTTCCAAAAAAATTATGTTAGGGTCAAACTCTTTTATCCTTTCAGCATACTTGAGATTCAGGTTGTGGAAGTGGTTTGCAAATTCATCAATTTTCTTCATAATTATGAATACAAAGTCCCCAATTTTCCAAGGCAAGGGTATGGATTGATTTTTTCGTTTCTCATGAAAGGAGTGTAACCAGAAATTATATTTCCTTGCAACTTTTGCTATAAACATTTTTTCGGATATGGCATGGAAGAAAGGAGGGATTTTCCTTGGAACCGAAAATCCTGATAACATTGTAATTCTCCATTTTCTCCAAGGTCCCCTTTTTATCCAAGGAATTTACTTGCCTGGGCAGATATTCTTGGGGTATATTTTCCAAACAAAAATCCTTTAAAAACTGAGACAAAGTCATTGAAAACTTCATAAAAATGCAAGGAAGCTTTGTGCCTCCACAACGTTTGGTACAAAAAGGTTACTAGGTTAAATTCACAATCCACCTTCTTGCAGATAGACAATTTAGGAAATTGACTACAATGTGCTATCGCGAATACGAAATAAGAGGCCATAAATAATTTCTTATCTTTTTTTGTATTGTGACAATTGGGAAGAAATTTCAATGGAAATCAATTTTCCCTAATCGAAAATTTATTTCTCCTTCACAGTGAAATATAAGATATAAAAAATATACGAGAAATGATAGCGGTATTTTCTTGGCCGGTCACTCTGGTGAATAACCACGCAATTTCATGAAAGGGGTTTTTGAAAGAGTTGACTTGCAATCCAGTAATATCTTCAGGGATGGCCACGGGATACTCCAAGAATTCAAGGAAGAGGTCTAGTCCATTGTCATGATTTTTCAAGAAGTCCCTGCAATCTTCACCTTTGAAGGTGAGTGTTGGCTCTGGAAGTTTTATCATTTTATGGAACACTTGAGGTGAAAGAGAGACGGGAGAATGGTATTGAAGTTGAATAATCCACTGAATTGGTATATATTTCTCATTGCACTAAGAAAATAGTTCCTTGCAGTCAAAAACCTCAGGAACACATCCTACATGAACAATTTCAAACGTCCAAATTACTTCCTTCTGAGAAGAAGGGGTTGAATAATAATAATAATCTCTAGAACACTGAAATTTTTGGTCCTCACATAAAAAAATGTTCAAAGTATCTCCGCAGAACTGTTGTCGTGTTGTTTTTTCCATAATTTGATGAGAGCGTTCTTTTAATCCAGATAATATTTGAAACGAGCGCTTGAGAGATATAGTATAATTTTCCACAAATTGTTCTTTAATGTGGTTTAATAAGAATTCTCCTCGAGCCCTTCTCTTATTAATGTTGATATTTACGGAACTTGCATGATGAGTTATTATCATTAAACCATACTAAATTCATATTGGGAAAAGCGTGAAGGTGGCGGTGACGGACAAGAGAAATTAAGATTTGGGATTTTTGTGAACCTGCTAACCCGGTAACCTGCGATCCCACAGTTGTGAAAGGTTGAAAATTGGCTAAGTGTTGTAATGTGGTCGGTCAAAATCAATATAGGATAGATGATATAATTAGGAGCTTAGGGAATCTGATGGTCAACATGTAGATCGCGGATCTTTTGGGTGCAAAATGTATATCACGGAGCATGGGATATGAAATTTTGAAACCCACCAACTCGAGAACCTGCGACTACATAAATAGTTAAGTATAGGATTATGCGGTGGTTGGTTGGACACATGATATGGGAATAGGAAGTGAGAACCCATGAGTATGCCAACCCACGAACCAACTGTTTTTGAAAAAGAGACTAAGTACAGTAATTAGAAAGGGAGAATAGAAGGGAGAAAAGAAAAGGGGAATTTGAGTAAGTATAGAATATGGAAAAGAAATGGGCAAAAGAAGTTGGGATATTAGAAAAGGGGAGGAAAATTTTTGTAAGTGGGAATTGATCTCAACAACTGGCTCCAACTGTGGGACGATAACCCACTATGGGTTATCAAGAATCCATAACCTTTCAGGACTAGGTGCTTCTACCTATTGGGCTATGGAGTCAGAGTAAGAATATACAAACTGAAAAATAAAATTATGTACAATGAGAATGAGAAAGTCTTAAGAGAAGAAACATTTCAAATGTTTCTCGTTGACAGGAAGCATTAATATTTTACCCTTCATGTATTGGAGCATATAGGAGTTAAAACCTAATATATTATCGACGATGTATGGTCTGATCTAGAGTGCTTCAAACTTTGTATGCATCGATAGTTTCTCCTTGGCCTTGTTCCAAAGTAACACAAGCTCTCCCTTCTAGAAATTATTTACAGTTGTGCTCTGATCAAAATATCTTTTGACACTATGTTGCCTCTGAGAAGTTCGATTCAGGGATTTGCTTCGTTCTTCTTCCAATTTCAACAACTGGTTGATTCCCCTTTGGATGGATGAATCGTCTTCTGTATCTTCTCTATTAACCACGAAATTCAATGCATTGAGTTCAAGGATAATTGGAATATTCACTTCTTTCCCATAAACCAATGTATACAGATACATCCCGCTGCTATCCTTTGGAGTCATTCTACTTGCCCATAATGCATCTGTCAGCTTCAAATGCCAATTCCTTTGTTCTTGTCAATGGTTTTCTTCAGTATATGAACAAGTGTTTTGTTTGTGGATCTAGCAAGGCCATTACCTTGTGGATAATAATTCGATGATTGACCCATGATAATTCCTTATTCTCTGCAAAACTCCATAAACTTCAACCTAATGAAAATCTAACCATTATCTGTAATAAATTATCCGGGACACCAAATCTCAACGAAATATTATCTTTAATGAACTTAATTAGCTCTTCATAATCAACCTTCTTTAATGCCACCGCTTCCAACCATTTCATGAAATAATATGTAGCTGTGAGAATGTACATATGCCCCTTGCTAGAATTCAGATTAATTGGCCCGACAACATCAATCCCCCATTGTGAGAATGGTTTTTCTACAGTTACGAATTGTAAAGGCATCACAGACCTCTTCATTTTTCCTGAAAACTGTTGGTACGATACACACTTCCTTATTGTGGCATAAGAGTCTGTGAATATTGATGGCTAGTAGAATCTAACCCTTATTATCTTGTGGGCGGTGAAAGTAGGTGCAAAGTTTCCACTGCATATTCCCTCATGGAATTATCTTATCAGTTCTTGGGCTTGGTTTTCATCAACGCATCTTAGTAGTATACCATCATAATTTATCTTGAACAATATATCAGAAATCAACACATATTGATTTTCCTTTATATTCAATGTTCTTCGCTCCTTCGAGTTCATAGTGATAGGAAATTGCTCGGACCTTAAGTAGAATATAATATCTTTGTACCAATCTGAATCAGCTAATAGTTCTCCTACTAATATTGAAATCATTCCATCCATAGAATCGCCATTTGCGATGAGCTTGCATGAACCTTGTCCTTTGATAGATTTTAAAGGTTTAATCTCGATATCATATTCTTGTATCTTTGTCATCCAGTTAGCCCATTTTCATTCTCTCAATTTTTTATTCAGAAGCATATTCATTGGTGATGAAGGGACATCGGCAATAACATGGGAGTTCAATATGTACATCTAAAAATGAGTTATTTCTTTTACAAGAGCCAAGCCTTGCTTTTCCATTTATGAATACCTCAAATCATAGTCATGTAGGGTTTTGATCATGAAACTTATTGGGAGTTCTTCTACTTTGGTATTCTTCTGAGTAAGAACAGATGCAACAATTGTCTTTGTAGTGAATGAATAGATGATGAAATTCCTTTGAAAATACTGACTAATGAGGATTGGAGATGTGGTGATTGCTCCTTTGATATTATTGAAAGCCTCTTGAGTATCTATTGTCCATTCAAACCTCTACTCATTTTTTAGCAACAAATTGATCAGCTTTACGATACTTGCATAGTCAGGAACAAATCTTCACACAAAATTGATCTTGCTGAAAAATGATTGGAATCCCTTCTTGGATGTTGGGGGCTTGAGCTCATTTATTGCTTTAAATATTTTCGGATCTATGTAAATCCCTTCCTCGCACACAATGTGGCCCAACATTTTTCCATGTGTTATGGCGAACAAGCATTTTTTTGGATTTAGAGAGACACCATATAGTTTGCACCTTTCAAAAAAATTTCTCAAATGATGGATATCATCACCTCTTGTTTTTTAATGCATCGTCAAGTCATATTGATAGTATGCCATAATTTTTCCTATCAAACTACTAAATGCATGATCCAAGTCCCTCTAGAATGCGGCTCCAACATTCTTCAAACCAAAGGGAATTCTAGCATATGCGTATGTCTCCCAAGGTGTGATAAATGTCGTATTTTCCCTATCTTCCTCAGCCACCAAGACTTGGTTATATCCAAAAAAACCATCCAACATGGACATGCAGGTTGATCCAGTGACTTGTTGGAGAAGGAACTCCATATTCGGTAAAGGAAAGTTATCCTTTATGCTTGCTTTGTTAAGGTCTCTGAAGTTGACACACTTCCAGATTTCCCCAATCTTATTTCTTACGATCACAGGATTTGAGAGCCAATCAGAGTGTCTAATGGGATAAATTATTCCCTCCTTCAAATTCTCCAATTCAATATTTACTAGAGGTTTCAGTTTGGGATTCATCATCCTTATTTTTTGCTTCATTGGCTTTTCTTCTCCCCTCAAAGGAATGATATTCTAGAATATAGTTTTATCGTAAGATTTAAAATCATCATAGGTCCAAGAGAACACATCAATGTATTCTTTGAACAAGGAAACATATTGATCAACTTCCTCAGTGGTGCAACCAACTCCCAAGTTGACATGTTTCAGGGAACCGTCAGTTCTAATATTGAATTTTCTTGTTTCTTGCACCTTTCGAACTGAAACTTATTCAAGGAGATTCTTAGCATGATCGTCTTTCGTAAAAAGAGATTCAAATTGTATACAATCTTTGGGGACAATGGACGAGTCATGATCTTCATCATCATCATCAATCCACAAAAAAATTCCTAGTTGTTCATCGTTCTCAAATACTCGCAAATATTCAATGTTATCGGGCACGGAGGGTCGGGAATATCTTTCTACTTGGAAAGACTTTTTGCTTGGGATATCATATGGGTTTGACAACGAGGCCGCCAAGTCTAATGAATCTACCTTGTGATTCTTTTCCCTTGGAATGAAATAAATGTTGAAGGAACTGAAATATTCGATCAATAACCTAAAACGTGGAAGCCATGCACTGTGCCATGCGACGTGGGCAGCCCTACAAGAAAACTAGACTCGATCTTGATCCACATGCCTTTACCTCGGTTGTGCATCACTGTGTATTCCCATTATAATGGCTTCACTTCGAGTGGCTTCTGGTGGATTTTATGCCTACAGTGATCCCCACCCACCATAAGTAGACACTTTACATACTTCATTCCCAATGCAATGATGTATAGTCAGAAAAGGTCACTTATAAATAGAGGGAACATTAAATGTTGAGGAGTTGGAACTGAAAGCAATCTAATTCAATGGAATGTAAGTCTGTTTCTATGTATATTTTTCTTGAACAACTGACAAGAGGAATCTCTTTTCTTCATGAAGCACTTCGTATGATTTGAATCTAGCTTCAACCATATCCATATCCATATCCATATCCATGATCTCTATTATGGTTAATGAAAAATAAAAATGTGGCTTTAAGAATGTGTGAGGATCTCAAATTTCTAGAAAGTCCAACAGTCGGATATCATGAGAGAGCATCACATTAAACAACCGTTTTTAACAATGCTTTAGGATCTCACATATCCATAAAGTCTGGCAACGTTTTACCAAATGCAACTCTCGATTAACCATTGAGAGAGAGTGTGACACATTAAACAAAAGGGGATGTCTATTTTTAATCAAAAATACATCAATAACATATTGTGGGAAATTCAAAAGATGACCGTAATCGTTCAGCCCTATAATTCCATCGACTAAGAAAGCTTCAATTCAAGGCAGCCAGATTTGAAGCATCTTGGTTGGTCTTACTCTGTTTCTGAGGTATTTGTTTGACTGCAACATGCGTAGATCTTAGGTTATAACCTTGTTGATCTGTCTGACACATTCCCAAGTGTTATGCATCTCTTTGTGACTGAGATGACACCAAAGAATCCTCGTATTCCTCCTGAGTTAAGTGGATGGAAGTAAATTCATCTTCAATCAGATGTATCTCATGGTCTTCGTCAATCTCCTCAGGCTCTTCATTATCATCAATGAAATTTTTTTGGAGGGGTGGTTGTATCCTTTTTTCATCCACATTCCTTATGTCTCTTTGCAAGATCTTCTGCAGATTATTAGGCCTCATGAACTTATTTGTATTTATAAATCCTCCATCTTGTACAGGCCTATTTATTTGGCTTTTTTCCATTTTCAACTTTGCCAATGTATCTGTCATAGCTTTGAGCATTTTATTCATTTCCTCAAGCTGAGGATCTACATTTATTTTATTTGAGGAAGAGTGACCTTCTTCTTTCTACTTTATTCCCTCCCTGTCAGGTTTTTCTCTTAGTCTTTCAATTGCCAACATATTTGCTTCCACCTCTAGGGCAGGAATTGTTGACCCGGTAGGTCAACAATTGCGTAGAGCCTTCTTAAGAGTTTTTTTGAGTGAAAACAATTTGTCATTTTAATTTGCAATAAAAAAATTTCTTAATAATTCTATTCATTTTTCCATAAAAATATTACACATTACTAAGTCAAAACATGTATTATAATAAGTATTCTCATAGTTGCAGATTATAAGTGTATTTTATAAAACTTAATGATGTATTTTTTCTATTGGAACACGATGTTGGAGGCTCTCTGTAGGAGGAGGAGACACCATCCAAATATGTAAATCTCACATAAAACAAGCTTTGATTTTTTTTCTCTATAGGCCGAGGACATGCCATCCAAATTTTTAAGTCTCACATAAAACATGCTCTCATTTTTCTACTCGAAAAACCTTTTTCTTCCTCTTAGAAGTAGTGAAGTCAAGCAATGTGTAATGATCCTAAGCCATTATGCAAGGATCATCATTGTTTTGGTGTCTTTTTTAAAACTTTTTCTGAGTGAGGTATTTCGTCAAACACTTTGCTGATCTACCTTTTAGATGTGTTTATATGTGTGTATGCAGCAAATAACAGAAAGAGATAACCATGGAACATACCTCAACCATATGCAATAAGATAGACAAGCCAAAACATCTCAATTCTTCTTTATTCATAAAATAGAGAAACCTGCTACAATGAAGATGCCGATCTGGAATGCTCAACAGATGGCCAAGAAGATAGACAATAGATAAGAGCTGCTACAAAATGCTCCCGCTAATACAAAATAATGCCTCCAAAGGTTGAATAAGAAATGAAGATCAATACAAGCAAATCTAAATGTCAAACTCTCCAGCTGAAGAATGCCACGCTCCAATCGAAGGCTGAAACCCTCAATAACTCGGTCCTGCTGCCAAAAGTGTCCAATCACCCTAATAAATATGCCAACTGATAGATCGGGTGATGGTAAGAATAACCCAAGTGCCTGAATCTCCAAGATCCATCTCAATCTTCGTAGATCTGAATTTCCCACTGAATGGGGTGCCCCATTGGATGACTGAAACCCTAGCTGGTTCGGCCCTGATGAAGATGGCCTCCAAATGCTCTGAAACTCTCCAAGAATATAGATCAGGAAATGGTAAGAATAACCCAGGTGCCTGAATCTCCAAGCTCCCTCTCAATATCCATAGATCTGAATTTCTCACTGAATGGGGTGCCCCACTGGATGACTGAAACCCTAGTTGGTTCGGCCCTGATGAAGGAGGCCTCCAAATGCTCTGAAACTCTCCAAGAATATAGATCGAGCTATGAGAATCCCGTGGGAGAAGTTTCGGGCTCAGATCTCAAGCGGATCTCCCTAGATCTGAGTTTTACTAAATCACAGGATGAACTGGTGCGCCCTCTCTCTATCTTCACATGAAACTGATGTAGACTCCTCCTGCAACTGAGTAGATCTGGAACTAGAATGGTGTGGGAGAGTATTGCATCTCCGAGACCAAGCTTGGGACAAGATAGGTGGAATCTTTCACTACCGAATCGTCCTCTAGGGTTTGTTATGTCAAAACCCTCAAAGCCCCCAAGAGATGGGCTCACTAGCTAAAGCCAGATATCAAACCGATAAACATACATGAATGAATGAGAAGAGGCCCTTGCCTTTCCTTTATAATTTTTGGCTCACCTTTTCCCTCCAAAGCGACTTTCATTTTATTAATATTTAATTAATTAATTAAATCACTTTAA
>JASDQU010819117.1:20410-35427 GCA_032191745.1 Picea mariana | reverse complement strand
ACGACACAACAACCTGTCCTGAAGATGGAAATTAGCGACCACTGAGTTGGCGCCCAACCTTTGGTAGGTGGTGGAGAAGTCAGGGTCTGTCTCGTAAAGGTGGGTCCATCTGGAGGTCTCATGGCCACAAGAGTCTAGCACCGTGGTGAGTGCCGTGACTGGAGGTCAGCTGAGGCAGTCAACAACTCGGTTTGTACTTCCTATTTTATACTTGATGTTGAGGTGGAATTGTTGTAAGTATGTTGACCACTTCTGCTGGCGTTCATTATGCAATTAGCCTTGGGTCTGCATGAACTGTAGTGGCTTGTGATCAATGTGGATGATTGTCTCCTTCCCAAGAATGAAATGTCTCCATTGGCGATAGGCTTGCACAATGGAGTACATTTCTTTGTTGTAAGTAGGGTAGTTACGGAAAAAATCTGATATTGTCTCACTATGATATGCCACGGGGTGGCCGTGTTGAGTGAGAATGATGCCCACAACATAGTTTGAAGCGTCTGTCTCAATCTCAAAGGGATGTTGAAAGTCCGGTAATGAAAGTATTGGGGATGAACACAAACGCTTCTTCAATTCATCGAAGGCTTGTTGTTGGGACAAGCCCCACACAAATTTTTCCTTACCACTACCCCTGGTTACTTGGTTGAGGGCCCATGCGATATGAGAGAATACCAACACGAACTTGCGATATAAATTTGTGAGGCCTAAGAAGCTCCGAAGTTCAATGAGTGTCGTTGGGGCTGGCCAGTCACAGATGACCTGGATATTGGCTGGATCCACATGCTCACCATGTTGATCAACGATGTAGCCTAAGTAATCGACCATGTCCATGCCAAAGGAGCATTTTTCCAAATTTTCATATATTTTGTGCTGCTGCAGGGTGTGCAGAACCTGTTGAATATGTTGCAAGTGTTCTGCCCAAGTCTTGTTGTAGATGAGGATGTCATCCAGATACACCACTACAAAAGTATTGGTGAAAGATCGTAGGATATCGTCCAACATCCTCATAAAATTTGCTGGAACATTTGTCAAACCAAAGGGCATGACCAACCAAACAAAAAGACCTTCTTTTAACTTGAAGGCAGTCTTCCATACATCTGTCAGTTCTATTGGGACTTGGTGGCAGCTAGACTTCATATCAAACTTACTGAAGTATTTGGCCCCCGTGAGTTGATCAAGGAGGTCGTCAATTCAGGGAATCAGGTATTGGTTTCAGACTGTGATTTTATTTAGGGCCCGATAATGAATGCAAAGTCTCTAGGTCCCGTCTTTCTTTTCCACCAACACAATTGGGCTCCCAGAAGGCGACGAGCTGGGATAGATGTGCCCCTTGTGGAACACTTCTTGGATATGCCTCTTGATCTCCTCATTTTCTAACAGAGAGCGACAGTAGACTGGCCCATTGGGTAGCGATGCGCCTGGGTTCAAATCGATGGGATGCTTGACCTGGCAGTGCACAGGTACTCCGGTAGGAGAGGAAGATACCTGAGTATTGTTCCACGACCTTATCACTTGCTTCTTTTGTGTGGAGAGATCGGTCGCGAAGGCTCTGGATGTCGCTACTATCTTTTGCTCACTCTAAGAGCAAATCACAAAGAAGACAAATTTCCCAGTCTGAGAGATGACCTTCTTTCATTTCTTGGCAGAGATCAAGGAAATAGTACTAGGAGGGATTGCCTCGGGTATCCTGTACAATTTCCTGTTCAAAGTAATGATAACAGTATGAAACCTAGACTCATATGCAGCATGGCATTTCCATAAATAAGGTTAGCCCAAAAGAACATTACAAACTTCAAGAGGAGAAACATCACAAAATACCTCATCTTTGAAGGGCTTGATGTCGTACGATAGTCGACATTGTTGGCTGACACGGAGATTGCTTCTTTGGTTGAGCCATCCAATGGTGTAGGGTTGTGGGTGCGGTGTTGTCAGCAGGGCCAACCGCTTAACGACCTCTGCTGAGATGAGGTTCTTCTGGCCATCACTATCAATGATGAAGTGTAGCGGTGTGCCTTTTACCCATGTCTGTGAATGGAAGAGGCGCTCTCCTTCTTTTGGCTCGTCTGGTTCACTAGGTTGGAGCTTGGTGGTAGCAACAGTGGCACTGGGTTCTACATCAATGATCCGTCTTCCCCTTTCTGGTTCTGACTAGAGTCGGAACTCACATCTGATTCAGAGGCTTTCACTTCGGCCACCAACGACTTCTTTGAGCGGCAGTCAACAGTGTTATGCCAAGGGGTCTTATGAAAGTTGCACCACTTCCTGCTATCTTTCTTTGTCTTTCCGGTGTCCTTCCTTGCTTGCGGCTTGGAATGGTTGTCCTAATACTGTCCATCTTTTCTCTGTCCTTTGTTATGTGGGTTGGGGTCGCCTTTTCCTGGATTTTATTGTGTGGGGTTCCTAGGCACAAATTGTCGCGTCTTTTGTTTGAGCTTTTGCTTGATTTTGATGACATATCAGTAGGCCGTGCCCAAGGACGAGATGTCCAAAAATTCCATTTCAGTCTGCATGTATCTATGCATAGCACCGTGATACTTGAGCACCAGATGTTGCTCTGAATCTTTGATACCGAGCTTGGTGTGCAAGGTATGGAAGATATTTCTTAACTTTGTCATTGCTTGGTCTCTTTCTTGTCGCAGTGTTGTCCAATTTGGTATACAAGTTGTCATAACTTCAGACAGGTTAGTATTATTCCTTAATAGCATCCTTGAAAGATTCCCAGGTGGTCGCGACTCTGTTTCCTTTTTTCTCACATAAAGTTTCCCACCAATCTTTGACATGGGGAACGACTTTGAGGAGCGCAAAAGTAATCTTTTCTCTATTCGAAAAGTTATGGACATAAAAATACCCTTCTAGCAGATTCAACCACTTGTCTACAATATCTGCGTCTATCTGACCTTCAAATATAGGAATATCGAAGTTGATTTGTACCTTGAAGTGGGCGACGCCTCTGCTTGAAAAAGATGCGTCGCCTGTTATTATTCGCCGAAGGATTTGCGCGAAACTATCCATCATCTGGTTCCTCTGTTGCGTGAGGGATTCCTCAAGCAACATTTTGAAAGGTTTTCCTATCCCACCATCTTTCTTTTCTCCTACCATGAGAGGTCGCTTGGGCATGCGAGAGCTTTTTTCCTCAAGAGAAACAAGCTCAAGACCCAATTCTTTGTACCCTGACCTCGTTGGGGACATGCATTAAGACGATACAAGGAGCAGACCGCTCTTATACCACTGATCCAGATTTTATGAGCATAACGAAATGAATACAGATTATTAAAATATGCTTAACGTAGAATAACAGAGATACATTAAAATTGGTTTTCTATTCAATAAGGAAATAAGATGAAACTGTAAAATGCAGCGAAAAACAAGCTTGTTAGAATGTTGGCAGCTTGTCTCTGAGAAGAGATGTGACGATTGCGCTCATTCGCAAGAAAATGGTTACAATGAGGCTCTGAAGGCATTTTTACAATAAACAGGAATGTCAAAAACCTAACCCTAGGAGATGAAGCGCCAAAACTCATGTGGGCCCCGTTTGGGCTAGTACATCAACTTCCTGGGATCGTAACTTTTGCATATTACTCCGTTTTAGGCGCACGATAGCCCGTTGGAAAGGTATAACCAAGAAAAACAATTTTCAAATGGCCCAGTGCAGTTTTTTGAAGAATCATCTGGGCCCCAAATCCCTAAAAAACGTCGTTTAGGGCCTCAAAACGGCCCCAGAAGTTTGGAACCCGAAAAACTGTCGAAAAACTACCAAGGTAGAAAACTGTATTTCAAGCTAGTGGAATAGGTGGGTGGCCAACGATATCCACATGGATCAATCCTTCCTCCTTAGGAAGTGATGGTCTCCATTGCGTTGAGTTCCCCCATGAGATGAGGATATTTCTGCTGAATTTGGCCCCGGGTGAACCAGTTGCCTTGGTGCAGGAGCTGCCCTGCTTTAACAACTTGATAAAGCTGAATCCTTTGTAGTCGAGTGCCATTGATATGTGTGTCCACAATATGATCATTGAATTCATGTTGCATGCAGTCACGGTTGACCTCTGTTGGTGTCAACTGCTCTGATATTTATGAGGTGTCCAATAATGGTGGGAAATATGGCCGAAGGAGAGCCACGTTGAAGATTGGATGCAAACCAAGGAAGGGGTGAATGTTGAGCTCAAAAGCATTGCCACTCATAGCCTTGGTGATGGTGTACGACCCATAGCGGAGTGGGTGAAGCTTCTGATGGGGCCTTGTAAGGCGTTCTTTCTGCAAATGCAACCAAACTTTGTCGTCCACCTTAAACTTATGTGGCACCCGATGTTGATCATGGTGTTGCTTGTACTTAGCATTAGACTTCTGTAGAATATCCTGAACCTGTTGGCGGATGTGCTTGATCCACTCGGTGAATCGAGTGGCTTTGTCAGCTTTTGGTGGAGCAGGAGATGAGTTGGCCGAGGTGGTCTCCAGGGGTAGTGCAACATCCATGGGGCCCAATGGTTGGAATCCCAACCCCACCTGAAATGGGTTGTGGTCAGTTGAGCTATGCAAGGCTCGGTTATAGCTATACTGGACACAGGGAATACTCTCATCCCATGTGCGAGGGTGTTTTGAATTGTACATGCACAGGGTATGTATGACCATCCGATTGACAACCTTAGTTTGGCCATCTGTCTGGGGGTGGAAGGCAGTGGATTTGGTGAGCTTGATATCCAACAGTGACCAGAGGCTCAAACATAATGAGCTGAGGAACCGACTGTCACGGTCTGAGATAACGGTTTGTGGGATCCCAAAATGTACCCACACTCGTTCAAAGAAGAGCTTGGTAGTGGCTTCTGCTGTGATGTTCTTCTTGCAGGCAGCTAGAATCACCATCTTGGAAAAGCGATCAACAACCACAAAAACACAGTCATTTCGCCTCNGGGTGGAAGGCAGTGGATTTGGTGAGCTTGATATCCAACAGTGACCAGAGGCTCAAACATAATGAGCTGAAGAATCGACTGTCACGGTCTGAGATAACGGTTTGTGGGATCCCAAAATGTACCCACACTCGTTCAAAGAAGAGCTTGGTAGTGGCTTCTGCTGTGATGTTCTTCTTGCAGGCAGCTAGAATCACCATCTTGGAAAAGCGATCAACAACCACAAAAACACAGTCATTTCGCCTCTTGGTGGACGGTAGGCCCGACATGTAGTCCATTGGGATGGATTCCCACGACCTGTTAGGAGTAGGCAGAGGGGTGTACAAGCCTTGTTTCTTAGTGGTCGATTTGGCAATAGCGTAGGTGGTGCAGGACCTCATATACTTGTCGACATCCTGTCGAAGTTTCGACCAGTAGAAATGTTTTTGCAGCACTGCAACTATCTTTTCGACGCCAAAGTGTCCTACCACCCGACTATAGTGAGCTTCCTAAATCAACTTCGTGCGCTCGCTTGATGGAACACAAAGATGGCCCAGATGGCACAACATCCCGTCCTGAAGATGGAAATTAGTGATCACTGAGTCGACACCCAACATTTGGTAGGTGGTGGAGAAGTCAGTGTCTATCTCGTAGAGGTGGGGCCATCCAGAGGTCTCGTGGCCGCAAGAGTCTAGCACCGTGGTGAGTGCAGCGACTGGAGGTCGGCTGAGTTAGTAAACAACTCGGTTTGTACTTCCTGTTTTATATTTGATGTTGAGGTGGAACTGCTGTAAGTATGTTGACCACTTCTTATGGCAATCATTATGCAATTTTCCTGGTGTATGCATGAATTGTAGTGGCTTGTGATCGGTGTGGATGACTGTCTCCTTCCCAAGAATGTAATGTCTCCACTGGCGACATGCTTACACAATGGAGTAAATTTCTTTGTCGTAAGTAGGGTACTTACAAACAACATCTCATAGTGTCTCACTATGATATGCCACGGGGTGGCCGTGTTGAGTGAGAATGGCGCCCACAACATTGTCTGAAGTATATGTCTCGATCTCAAAGGGGTGCTGCAAGTTCGATAATGAAAGTACTGGGGATGAGCACAAATGCTTCTTCAATTCATCGAAGGCTTATTGTTGGGACAAGCCCCACACAAATTTTTCTTTACCACCACCCCTACTTACTTGGCTGAGGGGCCATGTGATATGAGAGAATCCCAACACGAATTTGTGATAGAAATTGGCGAGGCCCAAGAAGCTCCGAAGTTCAGTGAGTGTGGTTGGGGCTGGCCAGTCACGGATGACCTAGATCTTGGCTGGATCCACATGCACACCATGCTGATCAACGATGTAGCCTAAGTAAAGGACCTTGTCCATGCCGAAGGAGCATTTTCCAATTTTGCATATAGTTTGTGCTGCCGTAGGGTGTGCAAAACCTGTTGAATATGTGGCAAGTGTTCCGTCCAAGTCTTGTTGTAGATGAGGATGTCATCAAGACATACCACTACAAAAGTATTGGTGAAAGGTCATAGGATATCGTCCATCATCCTCATAAAAGTTGTTGGAGCATTTGTCAAACCAAAGGGCATGACCAACCATTCAAAAAGACCTTCTTTTGACTTGAAGGCAATCTTCCATACACTTGTCGGTTCTATTGGGACTTGGTGGTAGCCAGACTTTAGATCAATCTTACTGAAGTATTTGGCCCCCGTGAGTTGATCAAGGAGGTCGTCGATTCAGGGAATCGGGTACCGGTTTTGGACTGTGATTTTATTCAGGGCCCGATAATCAATGCAGAGTCACTAGGTCTCATCTTTCTTTTACACCAGTACAATTGGGATCCCACAAGGCGACGAGTTGTGACAGATGTGCCCCTTGTGGAGCAGTTCTTAGATCTACCTCTTGATATCCTCATTTTCTAACAGAGAGCAGCGGTAGACTGGCCCATTTGGTAGCGGTGCGCTTGGGGTCAGATTGATGGGATGCTTGACCTGGCAGTGCAGAGGTACCCTGATAGGAGAGGAGAAGACATCTGAGTATTCTTCCACGACCTTATCCACTTGCTTCTGTTGTGTGGAGAGATTGACCGCAGAGGCCCTGGATGTCGCTGCGATCTTTCACTCACTCTGAGAGCGAATCACGAAGAAGACAAATTTCTCGGTCTGAGAGATGACCTTCCCGCATTGCTTGCCAGAGATCTAGGAAATAACACTAGGAGGGTATGCCTTGGGTATCCTATACAATTTCCTGTTCAAAGTAATGATATCACTATGAGGCCTAGACTCATATACAACATGACGTTTCCATAAATAAGGTTGGCCCAAAAGAACATTACAAACTTCGAGAGGAGAAACATCACACAATACCTCATCTTTGAAGGGCTTGATGCTGTACGATAGTCAACACTGTTGGTTGACGTGGAGATCACTTCCTTGGCGGATCCATCCAATGGTGTAGGGTTGTGGGTGCGACGTTGTCGGCAGAGCCATCCGCTTGATGACCTCTGCTGATATGAGTTTCTTCTGGCTACGGCTATCAGCGATGAAGTGCAATGGGGTGCCTTTTACCCACATCTGTGAATGGAAGAGGCACTCTCCTTCTTCTGGCTTGTCTCGTTCACTAGGCTGGAGCTTGGTGGTATCAACAATGGCATTGGGTTCCACGTTAATGATCCTTTTTCCCCTTTCTGGTTTTGACTCAGAGTGGGAATCCACATCTAATTCAGAGGCTTTCACTTCGACCACCAACGACTGCTTTAAGAGGCAATCAACACTGTTATACCAAGGGCTCTTATGGAAGTCGCACCACTTCCCGGTATCTTTCTTTGTCTTTCCGGTGTCCTTCTTTGCTTGCGGATTGGACTGGTTGTCCTGATATTGCCCATCTTTGCTTTGTCCTTTGTTCTGTGGGTTGGGGCCACCCTTTCCTGGCTTTTGCAATGAGGGGTTCCCAGGCCCAAATTGTCGCATTTTTTGTTTGAGCTTCTGCTCGATTTTGACGGCATATCGGTAGGCCGCACCCAAAGATGAGATGTCCAGAGATTCCATTTCGGTTTGGATGTATCTATGTAGAGCACTGCGATACTTGAGCACCAGATGTCGCTCCGAATCTTTGATACCCAGCTTGGTGCGCAAGGTATGGAAGATATTTGTTAACTCTGGCACTACTTGGTCTCATTCTTGTCGCTGTGTGGTCCATTTGGTATACAAGTTGTCATAACTTCCGATAGGGTAGTATTGTTCCTTAATAACATCCTTGAAGGATTCCTAGGTGGCCGCGATTGCAGATAATGAGGTTCCTCTGTTTCCTTTTGCTCACAGAAAGTTTCCCACCAATTTTTGACATGGGGGACGACTTTGAGGAGCGCAAAAGTAATATTCTCTCTATTCGAAAAGTTATGGACAGAAAAATACCCTTCTAGTAGATTCAACCACTTGTCTACAACATCTGCATCTATCTGACCTTCAAATATAGGAATATCGAAGTTGATTTGTACCTTGAAGGGGGTGGCGCCTCCGCTCAAGGAAGATGCATCGCCTAGTGTTAGCCGTCGAAGGATTTCCGCGAAAGTATCCATCATCTCATTCCTTTGTTGCGCGAGGGCTTCCTCAAGCAACATTTTGAAAGGATCTCCTGTCCCGTCATCTTTCTTTTCTCCTGCAATGAGAGGTTGCTTGGGCGTGCGAGAGATTTTGTCCCCAAGAGAAACAAGTTCGAGACCCAATTCTTTGTACCCTGATCTCGTTGGGGACATGCATTAAGACGGTACAAGGAGCAGACCGCTTTGATACCACTGATCCAGATTTTATAAGAAGAACAAAATGATTACAGATTATTAAAAGATTCTTAACACAGAATAACAAAGATACAGTAAAACTGGTTTTCTATTCAATAAGGAAATAAGATGAAATTGTAAAATGTAGCGAAAAACAAGCTTGCTGGAATGGTGGCGACTTATCTCTGAGTAGAGATGTGATGAATGCGCTCATTCGCAAGAAGATGGTTACATTGAGGCTCTGAAGGAATTTTTACAATAAACAAGAATGTCAAAAACCCTAGACATCCAAAAACCCAACCCTAGGAGATGAAGCGCCAAAAGTCATGTGGGCCTCGTTTGGGTAAGTTAGTACATCAACTTCCCGGGGTCGTAACTTTTGCATACGATCTTCGTTTTAGGTGCACGATAGCCCGTTGGAAAGGTCTAACCGAGAAGATCAATTTTCGATTGGCTAGGTTAGTGATTATGACATTCATCCGGGCCCCAAATCCCCAAAAAACGTCGTTTAGGGCCTCAAAACGACCCCAAAAGTTTGGAACCCGAAAAACTGGCGAAAAACTGCCAAAGGTGGAAAACTGTATTTAGAGCTAGTGGAATAGGTGGGTGGCCACCGTTATCCACTTGGATCAATCCTACTAGATGAGTCAAATATAAGTAAGGAGTGGTTGGGTCATCTATTTGGTAAGACCAGAAACAAAAGGGAATAACATGTTACTATTGTTGGATTTGAGATTTAATGGTGTTTTTATTTGGATGGGGGAACTCCTACTTCGAATAAGTTCGTTGTTCATTCATCATTATATATGTCATGTTATACTTTTTCACACTTTATAAATGGTGCTTAATGTAAATCTATTGTCATTGATTATGACATTTGACTCGATAAGAACATCAAGTGAGGTATGCAATAGAGACAACCAATCAGGGATCGACCTCAAGACTTAGTGTATGAAACACAAAGCACTTAACCACTCGAACTAACACACACACCATAATTATACTTCAACTTTTGATATACTCTAACAAGACACAAATTCCATTAACCCACCAAGATCAACAAGACACAAACTCCAACTTTATCACTTAAATATGTGTAAATTTAAAACAAAATCTCTTCGAAAAAAACTTCTTCTTTCCTAATTCCATAACGACCAAGTAGGAGCCAGTGCAATATTCTTGACATACATATGGAAAGAAAAATATTGTTATAGAAAAGTATCGCTGAGCAAACCATGAATCTTTAATTTTATGATAGTTTTCAAGGTCTTCTTTTTCCTTATATGCATATATATATATATATTTTTAATTTATATATCGTTTTTTAATATTCAATTTAAATTAAATAAATTATCATTACTTTTTGTTTTAATACACTTTAATAAATTGGTTTTCTTTTATTTTGTCTTAAAAGAGTTTAATAAAGTGATCATCAACAGATTATACTAGGGTTAGAAAACGGATGATCAACAAATATTCTAGAAGGTTTGATTTTCCTTAAACAAAATAACAGTAATGAATCAACCTACATTAATACACAATAGTAAGTGATAATTATACCCAACCTACATTGATAGACAATAGTAAGTAATGATTATATACCCTCTACTAGTTAACAACTAAGATAAGATAAGTTTTTCCATTGAGTGGAAATGAAAACAATTTAATAAAAATCAATCTATCCATTCCTTAAGAAGTATCTATCAATCTATCCATTCCTTAAGAAGTATCTATCGGCGACATTCTACTCCGTCAATTAAAGCAGGCAGCGGTAAAAGATGGACATTTCAATTGACAGAAACAGGCTCATTATATGTCTATGAACAGCCTGCAACCTTATCGAAAATTCTGTTTGCTCTCGAAGTAAAATTGTGTAAAGATAAATGTCGGAAGACGCCCATTCCGCTGTAATTAATCGCCCAGCAACCTTAATTCACCGGATGTGTGCAAAAGACGCTTGAATTTGAATCTGGTTCTCTGTTTAACAGAATGGTGTCGGTGTTGGTCCATTCTCTTCCCCGAAGCCTCGGCAATTTAACGAAGAGCTTCAGTCAGGTCGCGAGGTCGAAACGCGTTCGGTTGCTCGTTGCTTCTGGTGGTGGGATTACTGTGAATGTCTCCAGCAGTGGGAAGTCTCTCCATTCTGTAAATTTGCATGCCGCATTGACGGTCTCGCGGTTTGGCTCCAACAAAGATTTCAATGGAGGGAAAGAATTGACCAGGCTACGAGGCAAAGGAGATAGACGGGGGATTTGTTCTTGTAAAAATGATAAAACCTCAAAAGATAACGGTGCAGATAAGGTAAAATTATTCTCAGGGACTTGTAGCTAGCCTGGGCTCATTAGAAAAACTTACCCGTGATGAAAATTTACAAAAAATTGCAAGCTATATCAGTTCTTTAAAGACTCTGACAATTATGGTTGTTTAAAACAACTGTCCATTCATTTATTATTTTCGGAAGAAATTCGTAAAATAACAAATTATGTCCAAAATATTGGCCAATTTACGGAATTTTATGCAGAGATTTTTCGTTAGTAGTCACTGCATAATCTACCGTAGATATTAGGTTTTTGAACATTTGCCAAATATGCTTTATTCGGAAACATTTTATTTAAGAAAGGGACTAAAATGTGACACGTTTTTAAAGGAAATTTTAAAATTAGAAAAAAAATTCTGAAATACTCAACATATTTATTGAATACTCTGCAAAAATTGTCTATACTTGTTCACGATTTTGGCAAACTACTAGAAATTTACAAATCGCAAAACTTACGTTTATCCGAATAGATGGTTAGTTTTTAACGGCTGCAAATCATTTACTTGTTTTTGCGAAGAAATTCTTAACGTGGCAAATATTCCAAAGCCAATTTATCTTTTGTTTTGCAGATGTCCTTTGTTATTGGTTAAATTTTACATAGAGATATTTATGATTTTTGAAAATCTGTTTACTCTCTGATCTTCCTAAACATTTTAATAAGATAACTTCATTAATGTCCATAGAGATGGTGAATGGAACTCAAAAGTACGGTCAATGTATATATACGGTGGGAGTGCAAAAGCAACTTCTAACGCTGCTCTACTAAAACCTTGAGAAGGGCTAACTAACTAGTGAATAGAAATAAAGGATATAAAAATAGTGCAGATACACAACCATGCTAAGCATAGGGAGCATACGTCAAGGCGTGCTGGAACTAGAAGCAGAGCGAGGGGAGAGAGAGGAAGAAAAGAGCTCCCATTAGAGTCATCAAACATCAAGAAGGGGCTAATGCACTGCTTGATGATGTCGTCAAGAGAATATCCTGCATTGAGGGGGCCTAACTATGTAATCCTGGAGGATCCCTGGATTGAAGAGGTCCACCACTCCAGACATTCAAGGCTGAGGAAAGAATCTTTGAATGGAAGATTGGCTGCTTGGGCAGACCTAGGAAGTAGTATGTTGTATAGAGTGAGTTTGGCTTCAGGACCTCCTAGAGTTGATTTGTTCGCTGGTTTGGTGCGATCAGTCTTGGGATTTGGGCCTCCACCTGCCATTTGTTGCGACTAGGGATGGGACAACGGGGATGGAAGAGGTTATCCTCCTTATGTAATTTGGTTGGGGATGATCACATAGGGTGTCTACTTGTGTCCTAACACCTCCCTTATGAAAAGAACTAGGCATCTTTGGTTTGGATAGCGATAGAAGGTGGAGAGAGAGCCTTTTGAATCTCGGTAGAGGCAATAAAACCACCCTTTGATATCATAATAGACAAGGTATCTGAAGATGAGGTGCTCCTTCGGTTCAATCTCTTGTAAGTGGCATAGTTGGCAAGTCCTCTTAGGGATAATGACACACATAAATGACATTTTAGAAGGAAAACCATGTCTATATTAAGTCCCATAGATGATCAATATCATTGATTACATGATGCAAGCAACAAAATCCAAAATTAGCCTTTATAGATGAGGCTAATTTTGGATTTAGCCTCATCTATAAAGGTTAATTACATAGATTCCTAATACATGTCATACTGATCCTCATTCTCATCATTAAAAATAGAACAAGATGCATGTTTAATAGAACTGGTGCATGGATGGGAAGAAGAGGCAATTCCACTTCTAGTTGTTGTTGCATCATCACCAATATCATCACCAATATCAAGAGCAATAAGAGAGAGCTCCAAGTCTGGGCATTCTGCATCCACATCCCAATCTTTATGAGGCCCATTTGCATATTCTCCACCACTACGAGACACAAGGCAGAGGTTTGAATGCACATAGACAAGATCTTCAACCCACTGGGATCCCAAGCTGTTGCGCTTCACAGAATGAATGAAACCATAGGTGCTCCAATTCTTTCTGCTAATGAAGAGCTTGCCACTTGTTATAGAATAGGAGTGGCAAGGCTTTGCAAATATACACCATTTGTCCCATGACAAGTTCACCATTTAATCGGGTTCATGGTCCTCCTCTCCTCCAAAGATGATATGTCTGCGAAATCCTCTAATCTAGCAGCAAAACAAGCAAATTTCTCCCTCACATTTGTTTGTTGAGAAGATGGAAACAACCTTTGGAAAGCCTTTTTTAATCCATTGGCCACCTCCTTGTCCTTTTGTGGGGCCTTCCTCTTTCCATTGCTTTGAACAATGAAATCTTCATCATAAAATCTAGGATTTAGAGCGTGTGCCAAAGTGTGCAATGGAGTGTGTTGACCACCTATTTCCCCTAGGGGGTCAACTCCATGTGCCATGAAGCTATGTACCTGATGGTGCAACCAAGGTGAAGACTTATTGGTTCTACAAGGCATTTTTGGCCTCGGCACGTCCTTTTGAACTGGAATTTCCGCTCCCCTGCATGGGATTATAATGTAATGGGTCTACATGGATCATATTGTAGGATAGTTGCCTTGGACTTTATCATTAGGGAAGTCCTTTCATCGAGTGTTTTTTTTCTTCAGGTAATTAATTTGGCCTAACCAGCCTCTTTAATTACCCTTGAGTTTTTCACTCCCACAATAATCCTCTAAAGTGGTGAAAGGCGTTCTAATGATCGAGCCCTATGGGTGACTAGGGTCTAAGAATATTGTAAATGACCATGCTAGACATCTCCTAGAGTCTTGCGGAATTCCATCGAGTCTTAGTAGTTTTTTTTTTTAATTTTTTAAAATTACCCATTTAATGGTAATTTTAATTATTTTTGATGTAAAAATGTAAAAACTAGGTCCTTGGGATTTTTGATAGGGGTATTTGTACTCAAAAGAAATGGAATGAGACCCTCTACACCCTTGAACCAAGTTTCAGCTCAATTGGACAAGTTTTGCTAGGTCTTTGTCCGTGAGGAGTCCAAGTCAATCTAGAGTAAGCAATTTAATTGCTTAATTGACAAAGTCAAAATGACAATTTTTTGTAATAATGAAACAAAAAGGTTAGAGAAAGAGTGAGAGATAATCCTAAACCCCTTTCCTAAGTTAGAGAAACACTTTTCCTAACTTAGACACCCCCCTCACCTAGCCACCACTTCATACCATCCATCTCCCTAAGGAAGTTGTGCCCCCCTTGAGGGGAAAGTCAAGCAAAGTCAAAAATTCAAGTAAAAAACTTTCTTTCTCCCTAAGTTTACCCCCCTAAGTCTAATTTGCTGCTGGACTTTGTCAAAAAGGTGCCACCTCACCCCCTCTCTCATCTACCAAAACCCTAATATGTCCAAAACCCTAAAAGTGCACCCCCTTGAGATGCTCAATGACTTTTGATTGAATGACACTTGGAGAGCATCCAAGAGGGGTCACTCTTGGCTCCCAAGTATAAAAGAAAGCCTCCCCTCCCTCATTTGACACATCTACTCTCAATATTGTTACTATGCTAAAATCTCTCCTCTCCCACTCTTCTATCTTTCTCTCTTTTGCTCTTGCTCTTCTCTTAAGCTTGTGGCTAGTATTTGCTCAAGCTTGCTATTGAATAAATGAAATCTTTGGAGGATCCATGGTGTTGAGAGTCTTCTTGGTGCCATATTATTATTGAGGTGATCTTGTTCCTTTGTGTTTTTCTTGTTCATGCTTAGCTTCTAGATCTAGAGTAGGAATTCCAAGCAAAGTATTTTGCTTGGATAGATTTGTGGTGGTATTATCATAGATCTAGTGATTTCTTTTATTTGGGTATTTCAAAGTATTTTGATTTATCTCTTAAATCTACTCACATCCTCTTGGTTCTTGTAGCTTTGTTGTCAAGATTTGCAGGTTACCCAAGGGTTTGGAGTGAAGACTTTAGATCTGGAAATCTCTCTTTCTACCCACTTAAACCCTCTAAATATTTCTATTCTTAATTTCGGTTCTTTTCCATACTTCTTTTGGCATTCTAACATATTTAGATAGAGTTTTTTTTTTTT
>JASDQU010819117.1:5546-19850 GCA_032191745.1 Picea mariana | reverse complement strand
TTGCATAGTGGATTGGCCTAGCCACCCATGCAAAATCGTAAGGCTAGGACTTAGATTTAATTTTCTGTTTTAAGTTTCATTTTGTTTGCCCCACTTGTCCTTAAGACAAGGTTGTGTGGCTAGGTTTACTTGCTTTCCTTTTTCAAGTTAAGTTTTTCCTTTCTTGCATTCTTTTGCCTACACCTAGCAAAGAGGATTGGCTTTGCCACCCATGCTATATCGTAAGGCTAGTTTAGTTTGTTAGATAGTTGATGGTTTATGCTTCTAGTTTCTCTTTCAAGTTCATGTGATATCTTATAGTTTAGAAACATTTAATTCCATTTACTTTCTTGCTTAAGCCCATGGAGGCATAGTCTATCTACTTGTACATTTCTTTCAAGCATTTCTCATTTCTTTTCATTCAAACACTTGTCATTTTCATTCAAGCACTTAATTCAAATAACCTTAATTGATTAATCAATTTATCTTAGACTTTAAGGGATCAATTTATTTAGTTTAATTAGAACACCCTCAACTGTTGCAACTTTCGCCATCAAACAAGGAACTTGTGGAGGCGGCTTGGGGTGCTAGATCAGGGATGATCTCACGACACTAGGTGTCCTCCTTGTTGACACCCTTGTTTCCCGGATTGACCTATGGAGCTAGGGTAAGGCCTTGTTTTCCTTACTTCTTGAGCACCCAGTAGTCCTTTTGGCCAAAGCGGTGAGAGTTTCATCTAGTCTAGGATTTACAACATTCACTTAATTAACTACAACTCTAAAATCTACTCACAAACAACCTATGGTTTAACTTCACATTTCACTTTAAGTGGTTCATGCCCTTTACTTTCTGCAATTTACTTTTAAAATTATCTTTTAAGCATTGTAATAGAGCATCTTGTGGTAGTTRAGTTGTTGAGCATTAGTGCCYGTGGAGGCTTTACTTCAAGTTTTATCTCTTCCTCTAAAAKTTGYGCACTTGTKCCCATTGGTGRYTTTCATGCATTGTGTTGTCTCCTCTTGAAGYTRCGCATTGGTCATCTTGAGCAACYCCTTGAARTTGCGCACCTCTCTTGGGGCACTTCATTGTTTGGGTTTTGATGTTGTGTTTGATGTTGATGCAATCTTGATCTACTTCCTTTCTTTCCTACAAAATCAAGGTTAGATCTAACAAGTGCTTGCTCATTTCATTTAATCTTTGTATCTAGTTGTATCATTTAGATATTCTTCATTTGTAGATAGCTATTCTTTATTTGTTGTAACTATAATTCTTTTGTATCTAATCTAACTTATAAAGTTATTCTTTCTACTTTCTTGTTGTAACTTTAGTTGACCCCTTGCCCAACCTTAGGCACTAGTCTTAGTTGACTTAGGGAAAGGGTTGCTTGTTATTGAAGGTTTGCATTTGCATTGCTTGCCTCTCATATAGGCTAGTTTCCCCCAACCTTTAACAAATTAAAATTAACTCTTAGAACACATCTAATAACTCACATAGTAACTAGGGACTACCCCCCTTGGCTTCCTTAGGAGTAAGCCTAGACGGAAGGAGTTCAAGTCGAGGTGACAGTGGGCTTGAACTTAGACATTGTGTCTCCGAGGACACACTAAGTGGATTGAGACTCAGTCCACGTTTGCAAGTGTGTATAAGGATGACAACAAAGTGTTAAAGCCATTCCACCTCGTAACAATGATGGATCTCATATGCTCAGCAAAATCAACATCAACAAAAAGAAGAGTGAGAGCCTTCTGTGTGATAATTTCCACGGTTTTGCTCAGCCATGGTATCCATGCCATCATAAATCTCTCTCAATAAAGGTTTGTCTATGTCTGCATCTCAAAGAAGCTCAAATGCAGGTAATGTGAACTTGAGCAAGAATTCTATCTTTCTCCACCAATCCTCATCAATCAACACCCTCCGCACCATACTTCCCCTCTCTGAATCTACCTGTCTCCACTCAGCCCAAGTGGCACCCACCACCATACTCATTAATGCAGTTTTGACCTCAACAAGGCAGTGCAACATGATGAAGTTTGAGGCATATCTTGTCTTAGCAACTTTGAGTACCTCCAATTTGGAGTATTTTCGATATATTGCTTGAGACTGGTGGTGGTTGGTGATGAATTTTATGATCTCCCTAGCTTACCTTGTGACCTCCTTAATCCATGCAGTTTTTGCCTCATTCTCTTCTAAAGTCATGTTAAGATTACAGACAATGCAAGGAGTCCAAAAGATATGATTGTATCTACTCTCAACAATCAAGCCTGCAACTTTGCAAACAAGTGCATTATCTATGATCACTTGCACCACATTTGCTGGTCCTACTTGTTCAATAACAACAATTAAAATTTCAGCAATGAAATTACTATCTTTTACCTCACCTGAACAATCTTTTGCTTTTAAGAACATTGCTCCTTTTGGTGATGATGCAATGACATTGATCAATGGCCTTTGCCTTGTATCAATCCATCCATTTGAGTTAATGGAAACTCCTGTGCTGCCCCATGAGCTACGAATTGGTTTAAGAATATCCTCAAGCAGTAGCCTCTCTTTTTTGAGCAAAATTGTTCTGATTTTTTCATAGTTTGGCCCTTTGAAACTTTGAGGGGCTGTGTTAATTGCCCTCACCAAATCCTGCCAATAGGGGGACCGAACCACATTAAATGGGATGCCACAAGCAAAAATGGCCCTTGCCACTATTGACTCAGCTTCTTCTCTCCCTGGATTGTTGAGCATTTTCAACAATCTACTATTTTTACTTGCATCTGTAGGCTTGGATATCTCTTCTTCTACTAGGACCGCCCTCCTCTTCCTTGCCTCATGAACAATCCTTGGCTTATTGCTAGAAGCCAAACTAGGAGTATGCTTGCCAGTGCTATCCATACCAATCTTGTCTCTATGATCCTTCAACCTTTGAGTATCATCATGCTCTCTCTTGAATGTATCCCACACATCCGGATTTTCGGTAAATGCACAACTTTCAACACCCTTCACTACTTCATGCAAAATTTGAGCCTTAACTCTTGTGGAAGAGCCCTTGAAGGTCTTCTTAGTCTTACATAAATTGCACTTCCATTCCCATGAACCCCCACCGCCACCCATTTGCTTGAGCTTGGTAACATGCCTCCAAAGAGGATAGTATTCTTGTTGCTTGCTTGGTTGAGGCATTCCAGGGGCGGAGGAAATGGCACTTTGAGAAGCCATGAATGCTGCAAAAATAGTAAAAAAATCTTCCCACACTTAGATAAGGCATAGATGTTGCAAAAACACTAAAAACAGTAAAAAAATCTATAAAAATCTGCCATGAATGCTCACCAAATATAGAAATTCCCACACCCTCCTTGCTGCCCACAACTATCCTCTTGCTGGAAATGCACCAAAGCTTGCTCCCAATGCTCCAAACCACAACTAAAATGCTTGTTGCCACTGTAGGAAGCTCCTCTTGTTCAAGAATGTGTGAGGAATGAGTGAACCAAGTGCTTTCTTATAGGAAATAATGGGTTGTTAGGGTTTCTAGTTTTTTCTAGATGTTTCCTAAATCAAATAAAAAAAACAAGTAAAAAACAATTCAGAGAGGTTTTTAATTTTTAAAATGGAAAAAAGCTAATTTTGAGCCAATTTGAGGGACCCACAACTGTCTTGGCCGCCCGTATGGGCTCGCAAAAATCAAAATCGATGTCGAAACACCACCTGTATGGGCCGAAATGCCATCGAAACGCATGTGGTCTTACTAGTTTTGGCGTTTCGAGCTGTTTCCGGGATTGGGATGCCACCTCCCTAGGCGTTTCCTGCAACTTAGGTTTAACAATAAGGTCATTCCTAAGTTGCAAAAGTTTTCGAAATAAAATGCCATCTTAGCACTAAGGCCCTCAGGAGGGTTGATCCAAGTAAATTGGATGTACTGCTTGTAGATATCCTCTCTAATCGCTTGTTTAAAGCCTCGTTTAGATGGGAGGAGGTGACCTAGAGACTCCAAAGAGCCCTCGAAAGGAGGACAGTGATTGGCGGAAATGGCCATTGCAACGTGGAAGCGTTTGAAAACCAACAATGACTTTGCAAAGAGGGGCATGTGGATGCCCTCCAAAGAAAAAAACTAGTTAGGGGTACCTATCCCTACCAGAAGTAGAGCCTCCCACAATGCGGAAATTGTAAAGAAAGGAGGCAAGTCTAAAGATGGTCCCAAGGCATAAAGGATGGGCTCCAAATTCTGTATGTATTCGAGACCGAGGAATTGCTTGTTTGCAATGGATGATGTAATGTAGCAGAAGGGTTTGAACTGTCTTCGTCCTAGCCAAGTCGGCTTGAAGAAAGCTAGTCCCCCAAACCTTGAAGCCATAAAGGGCAATGGGTTTGATGATCGTGTCCAAGTGGTACATGTTGGATGGAATATCTTAGAAGTGAAGCTGAAAGCATTTTCTCTCGAGTCAAGCAAGGGAACCATAATCCTTGTTAAGTTGGGGCTGAAAAGCATGCCTCAAACTAAACCGAGGCCTTGACAATTGAACCCAAAGTAGTTTTAGCCTTTAGGCCATGGTAATCTCAATCTCGTCCCCATAAAAGTAAAAATGGTAGTTAGAGAGAGAACATTGAGACTCGTTGAAGATCATGCCCTTAGTCTTATTGTGGTCAATTGTCGAAGATCACAAACAATATAGAGAGTCAATTTGTCTCTGTAGCCCCTTAGGTGAGGTGACCAAAAGGATCATGTCATCATCAAATAACACAATGAGATTAAGCCGAGGTGTAGATGACACCCGTCACCGTTCTATTTGTGCTCCTTACCAAAGGATTCCAACTCATTAATACAAATCCCAAAGAGAGTCAGTAAGAGTGGGCAACCTTGTTTGATCCTTATGGTGCTCCTTGTTATCACACAAGTTGTAGGTTGGACAAAGCCTGACCCAACCACCAAATGGCGATAACTTAGAGAACACCTACCTACTGTCACCTTAGGCAGGTATTCTTGTCACTTTAGAGATAATAGAATCACCTCAAGGGGGGAATCCCGGTGACCCTAGGGGGAAAATGAGATGGAAAATGTGATGTATGAATGGATGCCCCTATAGGTCAAGTTGCTATGTGTGGAGAAGGGCTTGAATAAGGTCTTTATGGTAGCCAAGGTTGCCAAGTAGTAGTAGACCTTATCGATTTTGATTATACTTGCCCGAGACACAAGGAAAACGAAGATACAAGCCCAAATATATGATGGACCAGCAAGTTAGGCTTGCTGTCCCTAATTGCAGCAGTTAGTAGTAGTATATATCAGCAATGAAAATGATAATGAATGCTGCAAACAAGTTGCTAAAAGTCTAGTTGAAAGAGCAAGAGATAAACTAGAAAACAACTAGATCAACTCAAGTAAGATAGCATTAGACTTTAGCAATGAAAGAAGGCTGTTACAAACTAGTATTGCAGAGATATTATTCAGCCATATTGGCTGTAACAAACAAGTTATTACAGCAAGAAATCAGCCACTAAAACTTCCCCAAAATCTACCAAAAGGTGCACTAGGCCTAGTAGGTTATGTGAGCAAACTTTAGGCAAAATTTAGTGGTTGAATTAAGARTTATGAAAGAAAAAATGTTAGGGTTTCTGCAGCCCTAATGGCTGTAGATGAAGTTTTATAACAGMAACAAGAAATACTTAGATAAAGGTGACGCCCTAGTGGCTCAACCAAGCACACATAGCAAAAAATTGATTCCAACTTAGACAACCTTCAAATCATGAAAATTCAYTTTAACCAATGCAATATTTATTTCTCCAATGCAATTATACTAGTGYCTTTAGCTATTGGGTTGTGGAGTCAAGTAAATAAAGAGCTAGATAATGCTATCTCCTTGGGGGTGTAAACCCTCTTACTCCCCAAGGCAAGCAAATGAAAAACTAGGAGATACTAGGAGAGGGTGTAAACCCTTTTACTTCTYCTAATAAAACCTTGTTCAACAAATAAATTCTAGACAAAAAATGATAGATAATGGTGGGGTTGTAAATCYTTATACTCCCCAAGAAATCTAACAAATCAAACTTGTAACTAAGCAATGAAGCATCAACAAGACAAATCCTTACCTAGTTCAAGAAATGGCAAGATAAACCTCCTCTTACCAAGATAAATCCACCACAAATTCCAAAGAAAGACTCCAAGAGAGGTAGCACTCTAGTTCTTCCACCAATAGCATAAAGAAACCAAGACAAAAGCACAAGATAGAGAAGGTTGCCCAAGGAGGGCGCAATTTTCAGCCAAGTACTTCTCACAATGGGAGAGTTATGTTATGAAAAGAGATTCACATGATCTCTATTTATACAAAATGTCTAAAACATAGTTTGTCCACTTAAGTAGGGTAAAACACAAGATAAGGGGCCAACAACCCTTATCTTACCCCTTTACACAAATAATAATATTTAATTTTCACTTTTAGCACATTAGAAACCCTAAAATAAGATGATGTCACCCCTTTAGGGAGACGTTTTGGCACTTGGAGAAAGTCGTTGGAGTTGGGGAAGCATGGCTAGGCCTCCAAAGGCCACTTGTCATTCATCCAAGCCCTTTCTTCATGATTCAAAGCCTCCTTCCTTCAAAACGTGTCATGTGTCAATGAGCAATACCTCCATCACCACAAACCCTAGCCCTAGGTGACGTCAAGTCTCAAGAAGTGATGTTTTGCCCCTCTTAAGCATGTCGTTTGGCATGTGAGGGCTAGGTCATGTCTTCCAACGTGTCTTCTACGCCTCCAAAGGCAAGTCATCATGATCCGACATGTGGGCCCTTGGCATCCAACATGTGGGCTTCAAGCCCCATGGAATTCCAAGCTAGGCTTGTTCCTCCAAAACTGTCCACCAAACAAGGTCTTGCAAAACAAATAGGCACGCCCTCTAAGGATCTCAAGTCAAAATATCATGGCAAGTGAAAACCACATCTAATAAACAAGGCACCTAAACATGTGCATCAAAACTACCTCATCAAATTAAACAAATGCTCCAAGACCCTATACAATTGACCAAGTTTAGGTATGGGAAGGGTGTCATAAAAGTCCTATTGGGTAGACCAAAACCCTCAAGTAGGGGATGCTCCCAAGGATGCCTCTTCAAGGTCATGTAGTGGATGATGAGGTGGATAGGGGGTTAGACTTCATAGGTCAATGAGTTTCATGACATACAAGAGCTTGTATTATCTCATTTATGGATGCCTTTGTAGGGGGTGTGTTGCACCTTCGTTTTCAATGCAACCTTTTTCCAAGCCCATTTATTGCCATTTATTAATGATCCAAACATGTGTGCACTCCCAATAGTGAATCGATTAGCTTGGGGGGGCAGTAACACARTGTCACTTGAAAGAAGAGGTCCACAAAGTGTCATAGGGGTAACCATGTAAAGCGTTGTAACACACTTGTGTTAGTCTTATTTTCAAGCGGGATATTTATTATGTGTTTGGTATTGTGCAAGTCTTCAATTCTTTCAAGAGAAGCAATTCATTGTTCTCAAGACTTGATTGGGCGAGCATCTAGAAGGTTTATGTCTTAGGCTCTTATCTTTTGCTAACAACCATCCCTTTGGGCCTTCAACTCCTTCTTCCCATGAAATGAGTTACATGCTTGTAATGTCCCCACTTTGGGACATCGTTACATTACAGAGTATTATGATGACCAGAGTAGCCAGATGGAGGTTATAGCGAGTCGTCGAGTACAGTGACTATTGAGAGATATTTTCGGGTCCGACTTGCATCGCTCATCTCATTTCATCATTATGATCCATCCCGCACAGCTGGGCTTTGGCTTCGTTGCATTCCGACAATTTCCATGATTTTGAGTTATTTTGGGCTATAGGTTAATTAAATTCACTAAGGAGGTCATATTGGGCATAATACTTGGAGGAACCTCTTAGTGTGATAGCTCATTGGAATCGGGAGGAACAACACTACATGATAGGATGATGAGAAGTGACTTTCAGTGGCCAGGGAAGCCACAAGGAGAGATAAGGTGCTTTTCAAAGGTAAAAAGGTTAATTAATTAATTAAGTGATTTAATTAATAATTAATAAAGTAAAAGTCACTTTGGAGGGACAAGGTGAGCAGGAAGTATAAAAGAGAGGCAAGGGCCTCTATTCTCTCATTCATGTGATTATCAGTTTTGATATCTGNCACTACATGATAGGATGATGAGAAGTGACTTTCAGTGGCCAGGGAAGCCACAAGGAGAGATAAGGTGCTTTTCAAAGGTAAAAAGGTTTATTAATTAATTAAGTGATTTAATTAATAATTAATAAAGTAACAGTCACTTTGGAGGGACAAGGTGAGCAGGAAGTATAAAAGAGAGGCAAGGGCCTCTATTCTCTCATTCATGTGATTATCAGTTTTGATATCTGGCTTCTAGCTAGTGAGCCCATACCTTGGGGGTATTGAGGGTTTTGACTTAACAAACCCTAGAGATTAGCTTGGTGGTGAAAGATTCCACCCAACCTGATCCAAGATTGGTCACGGAGGTGAAAGATTTCTCCCTCACCATTCTACATCAGATCTACTCAGCTTTAGAAGGATTCTACACCAGCCACAGGTACAGAAAGAGAGAGGGCACACCATTGGGGGTTTCCAGCAAGAGGGGCGCACCATTGATTGGAGGAAGGTTCGATCTAGGGGGATGAGAGGGCTTGTGGAGATTTGAGCATTTGGGTTTTTCTTGCAGGGCCTTGACCATCATTTCTAGATCATTCCAGAGGAGTTTGAGGTGCCATTTGATTTACTAGAGAATTGGGCGAATTGGAGGAGAGGGGCACACTTCAAAAAGTGGTTTCACCCATTTGAGAGCTCAGATCTTCACTATTTCGCTTGGGACTTCACCAGTGAGGTAACCGTGCCCCGATCTATCATTTCAGTGGGTTTGTGGAGCATTTGGAGGCCTCTAGGAGAGAGGCCGAATTATTGGTCTTCATTCATCGAGGAGGGCGCAAGCCAGATTAGGGGTTTGTGCATTGAGGGGGTAAGAACTTCACCATTCATCCCGAGACTTCACCCGGGGTTTTGTACTGACCCGATCTACATTTTGGCATCTTCATCAGAGTGTTTGAAGGCCTTGAGCAGCAGGGCCGAATTGTTGAGGATATTCAGTCTTCCAACAGGACGTGACTTAGCCAGTCTTGAGGTTTGGCACTTCAGAGGGCAGGGACCTCAGCGTGTTATTCATCTATTGCATTCAGGAGGGCCTTTGGAGGCTTGTAGCGTCCTTTCTTCATCTTGTTTGAGAGTTATCTCCATTTGCTATTAGATCTTAGCTATATTGTACCAGATCTACAGATCCATTGTATCAGGGTCTTCTTCTTTATGAACAATATCGGATCTGAGGTATTTTTGGGTTGTCTATTGTATTGTTGATATTGCATCTGGTTGAGGTATGTTCCATTGCCATATCTTCTTATTTGTTGCTGCAAACACATATAATAATCATCAGTATAAATCCTATTGTAACCTATAAGACCAAATCGACCAAGTGTTTGACGAAATGCCACAACCAGAAACAGTTTAAAATTCACCCAAAACGTGATGTTCTTGGCATCTTGGCTTGGGAACATTACAGTGGTATCAGAACTTAGACTCCTGCCAGCCTGAGGGGTCTCTCATAGGGAGAAATGGATAGATGGGAAATGGACTTAGCCCTACGAGAGTTGATAGCTAACATATAAGAGAACGGGGAATGAATTAGACAAATGGGAGAGAGATGGAAGGAAGAACAAAGCATTCCTACACCCATTAGGAGCAGTCAACTTTGCTACAGCTGCAAAGTGCCTTGGGAACCCGATCATAGATGAAGGGGTAAAGGAAAGAAGCACATTATTGAGGTGCACTATGACAGTGACGATGAGGTGTGTGAGGATGCAAAGATAGATGCTTATTTGGAGCAGTCCGATGATGCTAGTGACTCCTGCACAGAGGCTAGTGATTCTTGCACGCTTGGGGAGGATAGTGACCCTTGCGTTTTGGATGGACAGTTGGATGGACAGGATGATAGCACCTGTGTTTTAATTGTCATATCACATACTGTTGATGACCTTACACCTCAACAAAGTGATGACACTAGTGGGGATTCACACGTGTTAGCACCTAGACCCGATGAGCTACCTATGAGGACTGTGACACAGTTGTCATCTTTTCAGACACCCATGATAGCCACGACACATGAGGATATCAGTGGCGTTTCAGATATGATAGAGGAGCCGTATGTGTGGGATGCACACCCGGGACATATGGATCCATAGACCCAGGAGGAGAGACATGAGTTGGAGATAGTGGACCTTATACATACATATCAGCATGAGGAGATTGAGTCACCCCTTTTGGAGACTCCATTAGTTGAGCAGGCTGTGGAGATTGACAGTTGGATGGGACACTTACTTCCAGGATCAGCCTGCAGCGATGAGGATGTACCCTTTATTGGTCAGGATGACCATAGCACGTGTCTGGACACATCTATATGGGATCTAGGTGCAGATGATAGTAGGAGGGTAAGTGCATAGGAGGATACAACTACTCACACCGGATACAGTATGATTCAGAGGGAGCTAGCAGTTGGGGATGGTGTGCAGTCACATATAGGAGGACCCAGTAGCACAGTGGACAGGGGGCAGTTCAACGCTTTATCTTCTGCAGAGAGTGTTGTGGGGGATTCCAGTGTTGGCACTAGCAGTGAGAGGCATGAGGTAGCACCTCAACATGACTATGATCATGAGTCACACTACTGGGCAGAACAGTTGAGAATCAGTGAGGATATGATCATGGCAGCCACTAGGCGCATTGATGACACACATGCATTGGTGGCAGATTACTGATGGAGGGCATCAGTGGCACATGGTAGTTCAGATGGGGGATTTGCCATGGATGACTTTCATACTCTCAGGGAGAGAGTGTCTGTGATGAGGACCGACTACCAGCAGTTGTTGACGGACATGGACTACCTATTGGGGATTGGCGAGAGATGTATCACGGGGCTCTGAGGGAGCAGGAGTTGGAGGTGGACAGACTCACTCATGAGTTGGAGAGCACTCGAGGATTCTTAAGAGGCACACAGATAGCCCTTCAAGAATCAGAGGCCAGATCAGAGGAGCTTCTTGAGGAGATTCGCCAGAGATCCACTACATCTATCTTAGTGGAGAGTAGATATATCCTTTAGTCACATGGCTAGAGGATGTTGGTGGTCTAGCAGAGGAGCACCAATTGATGGAGGAGCTTGAGGAGTACCCAGAGTCACTGATGAGTATGGAGAGTTATGATCCGGAGGCGCAGGAGCTACCCTCCACGAGGATCTTTGAGACAGTCGAGCACTCACATACGCATGGGGACTCCGGAACCAGGGGCAGTTTTGAGGACACTTCCATCTGTGTTCCGAGAGCGGTTGACCTTCATGTAGAGGTTGATCCAGTAGTACACCTAGGATCTATGATGCAACAGGAGTATACAGGAGATGACATGAGTATGCAGGGGTATACAATGATGAGTGATAGTTCACAAAGGCAGGCTGAGATATGCAGTAGGATTCAGATGGACGTATTGGATTGCAGGGAGGAGACACACTTAGGGGAGCATGTAGATGCCTCTCCTTTGCAGCAACACATAGTTATGAGAGATCACCTTCACAGTATTAGCAGTTGCATGGGAGATGAGAGATGGAGGGTGGTTGACCAGTAGTTGGAGGAGTTAATTCCGGTTGTACTGGATGATTTGGATTCGGTGATGACTATAGGCGAGTATTTATCATGGATACCGATGGACGAGCTTCTGGTTGAATCCTTGGGATTGACCAAAGCATGTGATATCTTCTAGTCCTACAGTCAGCTATAGATGTTTCTGTTAGCCTTTCTTGACACTTTTGTCATTAACATCAGCATGAGGAGAGATAGATAGTGGCAGAGGACATGGAGAGTGGTTAGGCCGAGACCACCAGACATGAGTGATTTTACGGCATACAACAGGACAGAGGTGGACCATGATAGGCAGACAGTTGAGACTTTGTGCGTGATGGTGAGTATCATAGGCCAGGTGATAGCAGACAACTCAGAGGGCGAAACAGATACAGATACTCATGAGGATGAGCACGGAGGGCTTCCGACAATGATTAGTCTGACACAGGAGCAATTATTGGGGATTGGAGGTGATAAACTTCCAAGTTTGCCATGGGATCCGRGAGTCTATTTTGTTGGTAGGTTGTTTCACCTTATGATGTCCCAGGTTATGCCAGAGAGCCACATACTTTACTGTGGGTTGGTTTTAAGTGGGCATGCAGGGGCTTGTCCTATGGAGTGATACAGTTTCTCCCTTTTGATCCTAATGATCTAGCATGGAGATGGTTGGGTAGATACTATTTCCACAGAGGTTCTCTTACGGATGCAGCTTATGGACAGCAGGTCCAGTTGCCACAGGTATTCCATCCTGAGGATCCAGGAGTGGAGGATCCAGTATATATACAGAGAGCAGACAGGCATGGTTAGGGTAGTGCAGTGCCAACATGGTGATCTTCGATAGAGACTAGCATGGGACCCGAGGATTGGAGGGTTGAGCATTTCACTGACTAACAGGGGCGAGTGGACCTTTGCAGGGAAAAGTTGTTTTGACTTTCCATTGAGCTTCAGTGTTGAGGAGAGCACATCACTTGGGGGTGTCTCACGGAGATCTTGTAGTACCTCACTCTGGCATCAGCATGTGCAGTTGATGGAGGCCGTGTTGATCTTGGTATGGACTTGGAGGATGGACTCATTCTGGGATGAGGCCATGTGTCGTGCAGGAGATTCACAGTGTTGATATATTTCAGGATTATGCTTCATAGGGTATTGCAGTTCACGTCCTGATATGGGATCCAAGGGGTGGAGTGCGTGATAATTCATCTTTGGATGGGGCCTACTGTGTGTCCCACAGGTGGACATGGGATCCTGGTATTATACTTGGAGAGATTTGGTTATTGCCCGAGGACAAGCAATATTCTAGTAGGGAGGACTGCAATGTCCCCACTTTGGGACATCATTACATTACAGAGTATTATGATGACCAAAGTAGCTTGATGGAGGTTATAGAGAGTACAATGACTATTGAGATATATTTTGGGGTCTGGCTTGCATTGCTCATCTCATTTCATCATTATGATCCATCCCACATAGCTGGGCTTTGGCTTCGTTGCATTCCAACGATTTCCATGATTTCGAGTTATTTTGGGCTATAGGTTAATTAAATTCACTAAGGAGGTCATATTGGGCATAATACTTGGAGGAATCTCTTAGTGTGATAGCTCATTGGAATCGGGAGGAACAACACTACAGGATAGGATGATGAGAAGTGACTTTCAATGGCCAGGGAAGCCACAAGGAGAGATAAGGTGCTTTTCAAAGGTAAAAAGGTTAATTAATTAATTAAGTGATTTAATTAATTAATTAATAATTAATAAAGTAAAAGTCACTTTGGAGGGACAAGGTGAGCAGGAAGTATAAAAGAGAGGCAAGGGCCTCTATTCTCTCATTCATGTGATTATCAGTTTTGATATTTGACTTTTAGCTAGTGAGCCCATGCCTTAGGGGTTTTGACTTAACAAACCCTAGAGATCAGCTCGGTGGTGAAAGATCCCACCCAACCTGATCCAAGCTTGGTCATGGAGGTGAAAGATTCCTCCCTCACCATTCTACATTAGATCTACTCAGCTTCAGAAGGATTCTACACCAGCCACAGGTACACAGAGAGAGAGGGCACACCATTGGGGGTTTCCAGCAAGAGGGGCGCACCATTGATTGGAGGAAGGTTCGATCTAGGGGAATGAGAGGGCTTGTGGAGATTTGAGCATTTGGGTTTTTCTTGCAGGGCCTTGACAATCATTTCTAGATCATTCCGGAGGAGTTTGAGGTGCCATTTGATTTACTAGAGCATTGGGTGAATTGGAGGAGAGGGGCACACTTCAAAAAGTGGTTTCACCCATTTGAGAGCTCAGATCTTCACTATTTCGCTTGGGACTTCACCAGTGAGGTAACCGTGCCCCGATCTGTCATTTCAGTGGGTTTGTGGAGCATTTGGAGGCCTCTAGGAGAGAGGCCGAATTATTGGTCTTCATTCATTCAGGAGGGCGCAAGCTAGATTAGGGGTTTGTGCATTGAGGGGGTAAGAACTTCACCATTCATCCCGAGACTTCACCCGGGGTCTTGTACTGACCCGATCTACATTTTGGCATCTTCATCAGAGTGTTTGAAGGCCTTGAGCAGCAGGGCCAAATTGTTGAGGATATTCAGTCTTCCAGCAGGACGTGACTTAGCCAGTCTTGAGGTTTGGCACTTAAGAGGGCAGGGACCTCAGCGTGTTATTCATCTATTGCA
>JASDQU010819116.1:46693-68562 GCA_032191745.1 Picea mariana | reverse complement strand
TTGTTCATGAATTGCTAAGAAATTCCCAATGTCATTTACAATATACCTAAAAAATTCAATTGACCAAAGCTTTAATGATGAGATTGATAATTTAACCCACACATGATGCATGGTAATCCTCTCCAACCTAGGGTCAAAACATGGAAATTATTTCTTCAAGGTCAAGGACATAGAGCTCTAAAACCATATTGTCCTCAAAATATTCACTACATCTTCTTTAGTTATCAAATGAAAATCCCCCCAAAATATCATTGACATATGGTAACCAAGCATGCACCTTAGCACATATTTGCAAATCCTCTCTATCCACAAGATATTCTTCTTGAAAATTGTAATGTTCATAGTTACCATCAAACCCAAAATTTGCTCTGATACCACAATGTGACGTACCCATCCCCAAGATAAGTCACGCCACAAAAATTTTCTTTTCTGATACTAATTCTAATTGCATAAATAATTCTTTGAGATAAACTGTGTACACAACCATCCTTGTGTCGTGCATAACAAATGTTTCCCAGGGAGCACAGTGATTAAATCCTTTCTCCCGAATCCCATTTCCAATACTATTAAAATTGACTAACATGTAACATTTATTAACCACCATGCCCTGCATACGAAACAATTATGCAAAACTAACAATAGCATGCACAACCATGCATTATTATGTACAATTTCAACAAACAGAATTAACATAAACATGCACATGATAAAAAAACATGTGGACAAACATAAAAGAACACTTATATTTTTATATAAATCACCAAATGCATGTAGACCTCATACGTTCCTCCCACCCGTAGACTCTATTGTTCATACACTCTCAACAACAGGTCACCCCTGATTTGGGGCTATGAATCCACCAGGGAAAAGGATACCTAATCCAAACTAAGGTCTGACAAACAACACAAAAAAGAACAGGCCCAGATGCACACTCCAACAACAGTTCCCAACTCATAGCCTCTCATTCCCCACATCATGTCCCACCCAAGGAAATGTACCCCCTTCTCTACTCAACAATCCTTCAGCCTATCCCATTTCCCTTCCAAAGCTTCAACAACAAATCGACCAGGAAGTCTCAGAGCTTTGTAGCACTTGGAACACAAGGTTTCTCAAGGAGTTACAACACCCACTAGCCCAACACACATGGAAAAACTATTTCCAACATTTCTCTCACCTAAAGAGAATACTCTATAGGCATGACAGCTTGCTTCTTCATCCCAAACCACCAAGGATTTACTGGGTAACCGACAACTTTAGCTTGTTGATTTTTCTATATGAGATGATATGTGAGATCGATATATTATTACAATGATGAGTGTTCCATATATAGAGAACATATGGTGACCATCCATAAAAGGATGTGTCCCTTGGATAATCAATAACTATTTATTATTATCATTTACTTATTATATATATATATTGTTTAATAATTATATTATTAATTATTAATATAAGAGAATGTCTTAAGGATGTTGTCCAAACATTAACAATCCCTCTCAACGAGGGAGGCATTCTACATCATGCCAAGATTGTTTCTGAAGTATACAAACTTCTCCCTAGACTGATGACACTTATCTGTTAGTCTTGGGAGATGTCTCTCTCCTACTTAAACGGAGGGGAAACTCCCCCTGTTCCTCTCTCTTTGAACCAACTGACTCTCTGTAAGATCAGGCTCGCTCTGGTTCCACATGTGATAGCACCTAGAATCTTGAGTCTTTATCATTCCTTTTCAAACCACCATGACTAAGAGAAATACCACACAAGGGTCGTGTTGACGGGCAAAAATGAACGCTCGCCAACTGGAAGAGTGAATCCGGTCCGGGGTTGTCTAAATAACCCAAGCTGTTTGGGATAACCCACCGTGATGGGTTTAGCGGCTCCGTTAGCCGATCTAAGTCCTAGAAAAACAAAAGAAAACTACTCTAAATGAACTAATCTAAATAAAAATAACAATTAAAACAAAACTAATAAACAAATCTGAACTACTAATATATACAATTTACTATCTAATACTATAATAACTCGTACAAGACATAAAAATTACAGCAATCTTATAATTTACAAGACATAAAAATTACAACAATCTTATAATAACTATGTATATATACAAGACATAAAAATTACAGCAATCTCATAATTTACAAATCGTCGCAACTAGATAAATCTGTGTGCAAAGACTTGTATAAAGTGATTCATTTAACGAAAAAGGTAAACCTGTAATTCATTAAACTGAAGCAAACTAATTGTTGTATTTTAAAATAAGAGAGATCAGACATGGACAATATATAAATCAAATCACATCAACATGCAAAGAATTATGATAGCTAAAGTAGTCGATAATTAATTGCAAACTGATATGCAGAAAACTTGAAACAAAAGTTTGATATATTGAAAGCGAAAGTTGTTACAAGACATCAACTTTCATCCCAGTCTGAATCATAAATCCATCTTCTGGTTCTCTCCACAGTGATCCTGGTTTATTACAAAAAATTGACAAGTATTTAAAGACTTCCCACAGGGTAAAACATCCCTGTGGGAATTATCAAAACAATTTACAAAAATCTGAGGATAATATCCCAAATCTCTATTTCTGACTCAAGCTAACAACCTAACACAAAACCATATCCAAAGCATCTCCTAAACTGCAATAGCATGCCCATTTGATCATTGTAATTCGTATGCACCTGAAAGAAGACAAAAATAGACAAGTTTAGAGGATATTTTATTGATAAAATTGACAAAAATCTAATTTTTAAGACTAGCTACAGAATTTTGCGATTCTGTAGCTGGTCTAAATTGAACACAGAATCGTTTCAAAATCAATTCAAATCTTAAAGAATATATTCAAACTATTGACCAATATTTTATTGCTAATTAGAAAACAAACGAATCATTCAAATCAACACTACTATGATAATTTGAGAGCAAACGAAATTGTGGTCAATCGAATGATAACAGAGATACATGCACTCTGTTCAATTTGTTATCACCAATTTGGGGTAAACAGAAACTCTCAGATAATTCGACAGCAATGAAATTATTTTCATGAACCAATTGAAATCGACACAAACTGTAACCAGTTAACAAATTATGCATGCAATAGTTTATGTCGCCTCATCCATTAACAGAATCGTTTTCGAATCAAAACGAAATCAACAGGATCGTTTTTCAAATTGATATATCTATATTAAACATATACAAATTATCATACTAATTGTGGCACGCAGCAATCATTTGTAAATCAAATCAAACAGGAACGAATCAAAACAATTTGGGGTCGATACAATTGTTATGAATCAACAAAGCTTCACGATTTTAGCGAATAGATATTTTGCACAGGTCGAAAGTAGACGAGAATATTGATTCAATACAAAACAGAGTCGTTCCTGGTAAATCAAAGTCAACAAGGTTGTTTTGAGTCTATTGGGAACAAGCAAAACTAATCGAAATCAAACCAAATCAATTATCCTAAATCAGACGAACAGAATTGATTCAAAAAACAAACCAAACCGAATAAAAAACCAATCAATTGATAAACTGGGCACGACAAAATCGCATAACCAAATCATAGCTACATTTGAGTATAGTAAAATGAATCTACTGTACAGGAAACAGAATCATTTCAAATGTATTAAAATGAGCAGAGCTAATTTGAAAGCAAAACCCAATCCGTTATATTAATTCAAACAAACTCACAAAGCTAAATTAATATTGAAATTCATACCTGGACAATAAGAAACGACTTCGATTATGATAACGTGGAATTGACGAAGGTTGTTGCGGCCTCGACGTTCCTAAATACAATTGAACCGGTGGTTTTTTGTTTCTTGTCGTTAGTATGTAGCCTATAGTTCTCCTTTGCCAGCACTGTCACCTGTTCTTCTAATGCTTTGATCTTTGATTGCACCAGGGGAACGTCGATGTAATAATGCTCTAGCCAAGCGTTACATTGGATACATGACGGTTGCTCGAGCTTTGATATCACAGGCGAGGGTTTGTTTACATCACCAGGGTTTTCATTATGCAGCTTGATTCCCGGGTAGTTAGGGTTGTTTTTGAGGCAAGGGGGTAAATTAGAGACATAGTCATAGGGTTGCTCGGAGCATAGGCCATGGGAATAGGGGTACTCTTCAGTTAGGAAACACTCAATATCAGATTCCGAGTCCTCGCTAAGAACTATGGGCTTTTGGTCGACATTTGGCTTAGGTTTATTCTGGGCAAGTCTCGTTATCAATCGAGCATTTTTCTTACCCTTGTTGTCGACAGTAGAATTACCCTTGACTTTCTTACTCACAGGCTTCTTGACAGCCTCAGTCTTGTCTGTTATGATGTCAGGTAGGTCGATGTCAGGGCAAATCGAGGGTTTGGAAGGGGGTAGAAGGATATGAAAAGGCACGGGTGGCCCGACCACAGTCTCACTAATCACAACCTTGTCAATTTGGACAGACTCTGGATTAGCAAAGCCATTTCTAGATAGAAAGGCTTGTCAATTATCGCCATGAAGGTTTAAATGGTGGATGACGATGAGTCTAATCAAGTCGTGATGAAACAAGCTGCTATCAACCTTCTCGCGTTTGAACCTCTTAGACATCTTGTAAAGACTACGCAAGAAGTAATGTGGCATATTCAAGGGGTACCCTATGAAATTCATCAATAATCGGAGGTGATACAGAAAAACCAAGCCATACCGACCTTCACAGGTTACAAATTGTTTCACAATTACCAAAAGATCGTGCCACCTGGGTTTGAGGGTAGAAATAGGCATACCTTTATCACAGGACACAACCTTTCGTGATACGAATAGAAAAGGCCGCGGCACCTTGTCAACTTTGGAGTTTTTAAACCACCTTTGGCCCGTGGCTGCTAGTCCTGTAGCAGAGCTTATGAATTCTTCATTCAGTTCAAGATGTATGTCACCTACTTTATCCCTGCACCCATCAAAGGTGAGGGTGAATTTTTGGGCAACCGAAAGGTTGAAACCCTCGAACCTCTGTATAAACATGAGCCAACCACTATTTTCTAAATCCTTTCGAGCATTATCGAATAGTAACAGAACTTGGTTACCATTTGGCTCTATGTGCACCACCGGTGCCATAGACAGGAGCACACGGTGAGCGAGGTGAATGGGCCAAGTTTTGAACACAGTATACGTAGGGGAAGAACGCTCACAGGCTTACCCGAAAACTAGCAAAGGTGAACCGGGATAAGGGGAAAACATTAATGACAGAACGTGTGAAGGTGGTGGAGCTAGTTCAGCCCATGCACAACAGTCATATCCCATAGTACAACCGCCGGTGCATATAACGTTCAAACCACTATGCATATGTTAAAAACCATGTCATTCAATCAATGAAACCTTATGGTAAATCGACCAAACATTTGCGCAAGCAATAATATTAGCATAGTTTTAAAACCAAAGCAATAATTCGAAATCACACCAAGGGTTCAATCATATGAACTATGTGTTGTATGAAATGATTTATACCAAGGGTCTAACCACAACACCAATGTATTTTCATGAAAACAATGTGTCAAGGGAATCGATCAAAGACTATAGAAATCAAACCACCAATGCATCACAAACTCGATCAAACATCAAGCCACCAATAAATCAATGATTGGATCACACTCCTTAACAAATCCTCACAATCTCATAAAAATGGAAATCATATTAACAATAGAAATGCCAAATGAGTAAAGAATCTTGGAGTCTTGCCAATTGTATAATGATAAGTAAATTGGAAACGCAATGAGCATAGAGACAAGAGTGATCATAACAATCCAGCGAAATTTTTAATATGACTCTGAAATCAAAGTTTTCACGCTTGCAGTCATGAAAACAAGAACAAAGACAAGTGTGCAAAAATGAAATAATAGTGTCGTTTTATTCAAGGATTGTGACGAAAATCAAGGTTTGCAAAACACTGGTGTAGGCAACTTATAAGGACATTATAAAAATGCGAATTGGCTGCCAACAATGGAGACACACTGGTAGAAGCAGTTATCTCTGCCAAAAGAACAAATTCAGATTATGATAATGAGAAAAATTCTAACTCAAAAATAACAACCAAAAAATCGTGTAAACATCATCATTAACCAAATATTCCAGCAGTGTTTAAAGGATGAAAGCTGATAACAGTCTTAAGACAAGCGGGCCACGATATTAAAGATAAAATCTCTAATACTGTTGACAGAGCCATTGCTTCCAGCAGGCGTCCATAGCCTTGACAGGGTTTCCATTTAACCCACTCTGACATCCGTATCCTGCCCAAAAGTTTCAGATCAGAATAAAGGACATTTTAAGGTTAAGAGGTTTCTTATTTGCAAATTTTCATATACTCGACATTGCTTCGCTGCCAGCGGGCTTGTTCAGTACCCCGGCGAAGTTGTCTTGGCACCATGCATGCATTTACCCATTGCCAGCAGACCTGTTTAGCATCCCGACGGGTTTACAAGAACTTCCCACAGCTCTTTTAATGATTTATTTTGTTTTTTTTAACAATAAATAGTCGAGCGGGGTGACGCTGAAAATTATGATATTTTAACATATTTTTTACAGACCTCATCAGAATTTTTTAGAACTGTCCTTTATTAATATCCAGAGATGTTTCATTTACAGAACCAACTTTCTAAGGCAGGGAGACATCTTCTGAGTCATTCCCTTAAGGAATAGGGACAACGTAAAAAGATAATAGATGATTGTGACAGGCTTCACTCAGAGATCAAAATCAATGAACTTCTTTCAAACATCAAACTTTTTGCCAACACAGATGTAAATTTTAGAAGTATACAACTGATGTTTATACAATTTTTTTAGCAGTCATTTCAGTGAAGGAATTTTCTGTTTTCTTTGTCTGAATAGCTTAGTATACAGGTATGTGTATTTCCAAAAAAAACAAAAACTGACAAGCGCAAAGGAGAAATCAAAACCAAAACAGAAAAAGAAAAGCAAACAAAAGAAAAATATGTACATAATATACAAGGGTTGTCATCAAGTGAAGTATCTTTTCAGGGCTTGGCCATTCACCGGATAGGTGTCAGGCTGTCCTTCTAGATTCTGCAATCGGAAAGAGCTAGGACCCAACTTCTCAGCAATTAAAAACGGTCCAAGCCATAAGTTTTGAAATTTCGTGTGTTCTCCCTTTCCCTCATGCGGTTTGTCCCATTTTAAAACGAGGTCACCTACTTCGAAGTTCCTATCAAAGGAAGAGTTAGAATCGAACCAGCTCTTGACTACTAGTTGATGCTGATCTAACTTACGTTTAGCTTGGGCTCTTACCTCTTCTAGCTTCATCAAAGCGTTAATTCGGTTTTCCAAAGGGGGACAATCTTCTTATTGTATTTTCTATGATAGTTGAAGTGAGGGAAGAAGAATGTGTGGTGGCAGAATTGCTTCTCTGCCATAAACGAGAAAGAAGGGAGAGTTACCTACAGCAGTTTTTGGTGTTACCCTATTATCCCAAATCGTGTTTAACAGTGCATTGTGCCAGTTTTTGTGATTTTCAGCCACCGTTCTCTTGATGATTTTAATCAGATTCTTATTTGTTGACTCTACCAATCCATTGCCCTGGGGGTAATAGCTAGAAGAATACTTCAATTTAATTCCTTTTTCCAAAGCAAACTCGCTCATCTCAAGAGAGGAAAAGTAAGAAGCGTTATCGAATACTAAACAATCAGGGATACCAAAATGAGTGATAATATTCGAATTTAAAAAGGCAATTACCTAACTAGTATTCACCATTCTTAACGCGGCAGCTTCAGACCACCTGGTGAAATAATTTCTGGCTGTTATGATAAACTTATGTTGTTGTGAGGATGGTGGGTTGATTGGACCTATGATATCAAGGCCCCACTGCTGAAAAGGAGAGTCTACTGAAACGGACTGCAAAGGAAAGGCTGGTTTCTGTGACCGCCCTGATGCTTTTTGACAAATAATACACTTACGACACAAGGCATGGGCGTCTCTAAAAAGCGTGGGCCAGTAATAACCGGCTCTTAAAACCTTATGGGCAGTAGTGTCACCACCAAAATGACCACCAGCTTCTCCTACATGCAATTCTAGTAAGACTTTTTCTGCTTCGTCTTTCTCAAGACAGCGCATCAGTACGCCATCAAAATTTTGACGAAACAGAATACCATTAACCAAATGAAAGGAGGCAGACTTTAATCTCAATGCTCTTCTTTTAGTGGGATCCAGGTGACGGGGGGCTGACCCATGTTCAAGATAGAATTTTATATCGTCATATCAAGGACTGACAGAGTTTTGTGCACTGCAGATTGCATTTTGATCGTGTTGTCCTGGGTTTGACATATCGTTTTCTTCTTGTTTTCCTGTGGCTGAGTCAGCAACTAACTTGCATAACCCTTGGCCTCTCACTATTTGAACTGGGGTAATTTCTATGTCGTACTCCTGCAAGGAGGTAACCCAGTTAGCCCTCTTTTCTTCTAGTTCTTTCTGCACTAACAGGTTCCTGACGGCTGGATAAGGGACAATAACTTTCGTCCTAGATTTTAAGAGATAAGATCGAAAATGCTTGACTGCGTTGAAAACAGCATAGGCTTGCTGATCTACCGCTGGGTAATTAAGTTCAGCGCCTTTGAAAGTAGATCTCAGAAAGGCAATGGGTACTTCATTGTTTTCAGCGCTCTTTTGAGTTAGGACGATAGCGTAGGAACAATCAGAAGCAAAAGTGTAGAGCATAAAGTCTTGTGAAAAATCGGGGCTCATGAGAGAAGAAGAATCTATTATGGCCTTCTTTATTGCATTAAAAGCTTGATTTTCTAAGGCTCCCCAATGATATTGGGCGTCTTTCTTAATTAGGTTCTGCAAAGGTCTGACCATTTCGAAGAAACTGGGGACAAATCTCCTCACAAAGTTTATCTGGCCTAAGAAAGACTGCATAGATTTTTTGGATGTAGGAGGGGTAAGTTTCGAGATGACTTGATTCCTTTCGGGGTCGATAATCATCCCTTTGCTCGACACAATAAATCCTAAGAGTTTACCCTGTTCTACTACAAAGATGGATTTTTCAGGATTCAAGAAAATGTTGTATTTACTATATCATTGTAGAACGACTCTTAAATAAGTTAGATGATCGGTTTTTTTTTTTGAAAATACAGTAACATCATCTAAGTAAACTATGATGGACTGATTGATTAAGCCCCAGAAAGCGATGTTCATCGCTCTCTGGAAAGTGGCACTAGAATTAATCAATCCAAAGGGCATTTTTCGATAAGCGTAGGTGCCCCATGGGGTGCGGAAGGTAGTTTTAAGTTGGTCTGGTGGAGACATCAGGACTTGGTTGTATCCCAAGAAACTATCCAATAAGGATAGCCTCTCAGAACTAGATACCTGTTGAAGGATCTGTTCCATGGGTGGGACATGATAGTTTTCTTTATCAGACGCTCTATTAAGGTTTCGGAAATCGACGCACAGTCGGATTTCCCCACTTTTCTTCCGGACAGGGACAAGGTTAGAAACCCATTGAGTGTACCTAACAGGGAAAATAATCTTAGCATTTAGGAGTTTATTTAATTCTTTTTTGACGGTCGGTTCAATCTTACAGTGCATTTTTCTCAATTTTTGTTGAAAGGGCGAGGTTTGGGGTTTCATAGGAATGACATGTTGTATGATGTTAGGGTCGAAATTTTTAAGGTCATCATACGTCCATGCAAAGACATCTTTAAATTCTTTGAAAAATTTAATAAATGCAACTTTTTCTTGTTCAGAACATCCTACCCCTAGATTAATGCACTGCGGATTGTCCTTAGTCCCTAAGTTTACTTTTTCATATGATAATGAGGAACTATTGGTTTTACAGTTGACCGATTTTTTGAATTTATCTTGAAGATCATAAAATTTCTCTAATCTAACTACAAATTTAGGGATCGAATTTACCATGTCCGATGAAGATTCAGGAGTTCTCGGATCTGGTATTACCGTGAAATCACGCAAATTGTCATTGTACGTGCGTTCGTCTATCACCGCGCCTTGAAAAGTTTCTTCCATATGCAGAAAGCTAATAATCTACTAATCGTCGTCGAAGACTCTCCAGTTCGTGATGTTGTCGGGAACGGATGGCCTGAACAACAGTTCGACAGAGAATGCATCCGGGGACAAGCCTTATGCAGGAAAGAGTTTGGAAGCTACGTTAGCTAATAGATCATCTTCAGAGTTATTCAATCTAGGAATAGAATTTATATTGAAAGAAGAAAATTTATTCATTAAATTCCATACCTCGGATTGGTAGCTTTTAAGATGTGGAGACAGACAATGGATAGAATCTCTTACTTGTCTAACCACGATTTTGGAATCGCCAAAGACGGTCAAGTTTTGAATGTTCATATCTAAAGATTTTCTGAGACCTTGCAGTAAAGCCTCATATTCTGGAGTGTTATTAGTACATTCAAATTCTAATCTACATGCAATCAATGTTTTGTTACCTGCCGGATCGATAATAACACAGCCTGCACCAGCTCCTTCTTTGGACTTTGACCCGTCAAAATAAAGAGACCAAATTTGATTTTTATCGGGTGCATGAGACTGTTGTGTGGAAGTTGATGGTTGCATGTATGCTACAATCTCGGACTGTTGTTCTAGATTGGTGATAGTTGAAGCCTCGGACGTGAAATTGCCGAAAAAGGTATCCATCCCTTGTACTTCGGGTGAATCAGCAGTGGGTGTAAATGGTTTGTTGGGATCGTTCAAATCTGTGACCGTGAACTTAAGGTAGCGTTCACGATTTACCTTGATCTTCTTGGGCTTGTCGTTCTCTGGAAGCCATAGGTGAGACCAGTCTGTCGCGAAATAGCCATGTAGTTGCTCCGACCAGTCCCTACTTAAAAACATACCATATAATTCTAGAATATCCACAACAATAATATCAATGACTTGATGAACTTTGGGGTTAGACGATAATCTTATAAGCACATTCTTTAATTCGCCTATAACTTTAACACTAGTTCGATCAAGTTGTATGATTTTTAAGGTGGAGGGTTCAACTTCAGCGTTAATCTTCTGACACATAGACCATGGTATCACATTGGATGACGCTCCTGAGTCTACCATACAATTGTGCACGTTTCTATTAAAGATTTCGAAAGTTAACAAAAATGAAGGTACATTTCTGCGAGTGCTAAGGGTGGTAGTTTGTGGATTTTTACTCGCAGTTTCTAAAGCTACTTTATCTACATTGTTTACATTATTTACATTATTTACAGGAAGGCTTCCTTTATCATGAGGATCAGGATTATTCTTTGTGGAAGTCTTATGAGTAACTTTGTTCTGAACAACCTTGTTTGAATTACCATTTTTACCATTCTCTGTGATGTTTTGCAACATTTTTTGTAACAAAGATGGAAATTTTAGTAACTCATAAACAGAAATGTTAGCCCTTAAATTTTTAAGATCTTCAACTACATCATAATCTAAGTTGGGGTTCACATGACTCTGTTTAGTCTCAGCTGGTTTAGATTGCTTTGGAGGCAAAGTCGTAGTGTTTTCGGCAGAAGGTTTGTTTGTTGTCTTACTCCTAGTATTATAGGGATGGATTGTCTCGAAGTTAGCTTGAAAGATGCTATCCGAGAAGTGTCCGAAAATATTTGGAGAAGACTCCTCTTCTTGAACTGTCTCTTGTTCAACAACCTCCTCAGGAATCTCGGGAGGCAACAAGTTATCCTGGGCTTCTAGAATTGTTTGAAGGGCGTATTGCAGACTTTCTAGATTAAGGCCCTCGGTGGTTGGATTAGGTCGGTTGGTGGGAAAAGGCTTCCGGAATGGGGGCTTGTAAGGCCCTTTGTTTGAGGAAGCTTCTTCGATCATCCTTTTCAAGTCTATAACTTGATTTGACAGTTTTTGAACAACTTTAGTTAAGTTTTCTAAATCAGAGCTTTCAGGTTGTATTTTACTTTGAGTAGGTCTAGGGAGGATTTCGATCTTCTTTTTGGAAGATGAACTAGTCTCTGTTTCATTGCTAGCAGTGTCTTTTAGACTAAGTATGTCTTTTTCAATCTGGCTGGCCTCCTCGAAGGCTTCTAACAACGTGGATTTCTTAGATCATTTAACCCAAATAGCTATACTTTGATGCAAGGCTTTAGTATAGTATGCTATTATAAGATTCTCGGCATGCATGGAATCTGTAGGGATTCGATTCTTAAGTGTTAATAATCTTTGATTAAAGTCTTTAACTTTTTCTTTTGGGTTCATTCTTAAGTTGGAAAGCTCAATGACTAGGACTTCCGGAGGCTTACCGTCTCCAAAATTTTCCAAAAGGCATGACTCAAACTTTTCCCAAGACACGATGGTATGGGGTTGTTGGGAAAAGTACCATGTAGAGGCATTTCCCTCGAAAGTATAGGGGAAAAACCTACAGACTACGTCTTCATGCTCGACATTGCGGAGTCTTATGGCTAACATAAACTTTTTAATGTGATCTTCAGCGATCTGTTTTGAGTCAGGGTCAAACTTGGGAAGCCATTTCTCCGGATGTTTAGGTAAGGGATGCTGAGCTCTAGGTACAACTACGGCATCCTGGTCGAGCCAAGGTCTAGCAGGATTGTTCTGGTTAGCCATTGGTGTAGTGGGTGTGGAAGGTTGAGAAGGGAAACTGCCTTCGTGAGAAGAGTCTTCTCCAGAAGAAGAAGGGGATGATGGAGGTGGTGAAGGTGGTATTCCAGATCCTCCTACAGCAGGAGTGAGGGTTGGATCTGTAGGGTTCACAGTGAGGTTAGTGCCTCCGAGTTGCTCTCTGATATCAGAGAAATCTAAAGGTTGTTCCAAAGGTCGATTTGGTTGCCTCAAACGGGCTAAGGCACTATGTGTTCTTATGAGAGATTGGCGGACAATCTCTTGTATGTCACCACCTGTAGGATTCGGGGTTGCTGGCTCAATTGTGATCTATGGATGGTGGGTTGATGTGGTTGTTGTTTGAGGGGGAATGTTATCATTCGAATAATTTCTTGTCACTATAGGTGAGTGATTAGGTGGGGGAGGAGTCTTACGACCACCTCGTGCCATTAATTAATTTTAGGCCCTCCTTCTAGTGCCATTTGTTGACGGGTGAAAATGAACGCTCACCAACTGGAAGAGTGAATCCGGTCTGGGGTTGTCTAAATAACCCAATCCGTTTGGGATAACCCACCCTGACAGGTTTAGTGGATCTGTTAGCCGATCTAAGTCCTAGAAAAACAAAAGAAAACTACTCTAAATGAACTAATCTAAATAAAAATAACAATTAAAACAAAACTAATAAACAAATCTGAACTACTAATATATACAATTTACTATCTAATACTATAATAACTCTACGAAATTAATCATTTAACTATCAACAGAATTAAATATTAATCACAAATGTACAATATTTACAAATTACAGATTTAAATGAAAACCTGCAAAAATCATTTGTAAAATGTCCTAAGACAGCAAAACTATTGTTTTTTTATTTTTTATAATTTTATGAGAAAGAAATAAACTAAAAAATTATCTAAGCTAAGCAACTAAAATGATAATTCTAACTAAGAACCTAAACTATATATATATCTAACTAAACTACTTAAATTATACTAACAAATTAATTATTAAACAAAATATAACAAACTGACCTGAAGTAACGCTTCAGGTTTGTCCTATGTATGATGGTCGATTTAGTTGTTTGGTGGGAGGAAACTCGCACCAGATTCTCCATGAGCTTCTCGTAAACGAAAGTTGTTGTGCTATTCAAATATAAATAACAGGACAAACACAACATAAAAATTACAACAATCTTATAATTTACAAATCGTCGTAGCTAGATAAATCTGTGTGCAAAGACTTGTATAAAGTGATTCATTTAACGAAAAAGGTAAACCTGTAATTCATTAAACTAAAGCAAACTAATTGTTGTATTTTAAAATAAGAGAGATCAGACATGGACAACATATAAATCAAATCACATCAACATGCAAAGAATTATGATAGCTAAAGTAGTCGATAATTAATTGCAAACTGATATGTAGAAAACTTGAAACAAAAGTTTGATATATTGAAAGCGAAAACTGTTACAAGACATCAACTTTCATCCCAGTCTGAAGCATAAATACATCTTCTGGTTCTCTCCACAGTGATCCTGGTTTATTACAAAAAATTGACAAGTATTTAAAGACTTCCCACAGGGTAAAACATCCATGTGGGAATTATCAAAACAATTTACAAAAATCTGAGGATAATATCCCAAATCTCTATTTCTGACTCAAGCTAACAACCTAACACAAAACCATATCCAAAGTATCTCCTAAACTGCCATAGCATGCCCATTTGATCATTGTAATTTGTATGCACCTTAAAGAAGACAAAAATAGACAAGTTTAGATGATATTTTATTGATAAAATTGACAAAAATCTAGTTTTTAAGACTAGCTACAGAATTTTGTGATTCTGTAGCTGGTCTAAATTGAACACAGAATCGTTTCAAAATCAATTCAAATCTTAAAGAATATATTCAAACTATTGAAAAATATTTGATTGCTAATTAGAAACCAAACGAATCATTCAAATCAACACTGCTATGCTAATTTGAGAGCAAACGAAATTGTGGTCAATCGAATGATAACAGAGATACATGCACTATGTTTAATTTGTTATCACCAATTTGGGGTAAACAAAAACTCTCAGATAATTCGACAGCAATGAAATTATTTTCATGAACCAATTGAAATCGACACAAACTGTAACCGGTTAACAAAATATGCATGCAATAGTTTATGTCGCCTCATCCATTAACACAATCGTTTTCGAATCAAAACGAAATCAACAGGATCGTTTTTCAAATTGATATATCTATATTAAACATATACAAACAATCATACTAATTGTGGCACACAGCAATCATTTGTAAATCAAATCAAACAGGAACGAATTGAAACAATTTGGGGTCTATACAATCGTTATGAATCAACACAACTTCACGATTTTAGTGAATAGATCTTTTGCACATGTCAAAAGTAGACGAGAATATTGATTCAATACAAAACAGAGTCGTTCCTGGTAATTCGAAGTCAACAAGGTTGTTTTGAGTCTATTGGGAATAAGCAAAACTAATCGAAATCAAACCAAATCGATTATCCTAAATCAGATGAATAGAATTGATTCAAAAAACAAACCAAACCGAATAAAAAACCAATCAATTGCTAAACTGGGCACGACAAAATCGCATAACCAAATCATAGCTACATTTGAGTTTAGTAAATTGAATCTACTGTACAGGAAACAGAATCATTTCAAATGTATTAAAACGAGCAGAGCTAATTTGAAAGCAAAACCCAATCCGTTATATTAATTCAAAGAAACTCACAAAGAGAAATTAATATTGAAATTCATACCTGGACAATAAGAAACGGCTTTGATTATGATAACGTGGAATTGACGAAGGCTGTTGCGGCCTCGACGTTCCTGAATACAATTGAACCGGTGGTTTTTTGTTTCTTGTCGTTAGTCCGTAGCCTATCATTCTCCTTTGCCAACACTGTCACCTTTTCTTCTAATGCTTTGATCTTTGATTGCAACAAGGGAACGTCGATGTAATAACGCTCTAGCCAAGCGTTACATTGGATACATGACGGTTGCTCGGGCTTTGATATCACAGGCGAGGGTTTGTTTCCATCACCAGGGGTTTCATTATGCAGCTTGATTCCCGGGTAGTTAGGGTTGTTTTTTAGGCAAGGGGGTAAATTAGAGACATAGTCATAGGGTTTCTCGGAGAATAGGCCATGGTAATAGGGGTACTCTTCAGCTAGGAAATGCTCGATATCGGAGTTCGAGTCCTCGCTCAAAACTATGGGCTTTTGGTCGACGTTTGGCTTAGGTTTATTCCGGGCAAGTCTCGATATCAATCGAGCATTTTTCTTACCCTTGCTGTCGACAGTAGGATTACCCTTGACTTTCTTACTCACAGGCTTCTTGATAGCCTCAGTCTTGTCTATTATGATGTCGAGTAGGTCGATGTCAGGGAAAACCGAGGGTTTGGAAGGGGGTAGAAGGATATGAAAAGGCACGGGCGGCCCGACCGTAGTCTCACTAACCACAACCTTGTCGATTTGGACAGACTCTGGATTAGCAAAGCCATTTCTGGATAGAAAGACTTGCCAATTATCGCCATGAAGGTTTAAATGGTGGACGACGATGAGTCTAATCAAGCTGTGATGAAACAAGCTTCTATCAGCCTTCTCGCGTTTGAACCTCTTAGACATCTTTTAAAGACTACGCAAGAAATAATGCAGCATATTCAAGGGGTACCCTATGAAATTCAACAATAACCGAAGGTGATAGAGAAAAACCAAGCCATACCGACCTTCACAGGTCACAAATTGTTTCACAATTACCAAAAGATCGTGCCACCTAGGTTTGAGGGTAGAAATAGGCATACCTCTATCACAGGACACAACCTTTCGTGATACGAATAGCAAAGGCCACGACACCTCGTCGACTTTGGAGTTTTTAAACCACCTTTGGCCCGTGGCTGCTAGTCCTGTAGCAGAGCTTATGAATTCTTCATTCAGTTCAAGATGTATGTCACCTACTTTAGCCTTGCACCCGTCAAAGGTGAGGGCGAATTGTTGGGCAACCGAAAGTTTGAAACCATCGAACCTCTGTATAAACACGAGCCAACCACTATTTTCTAAATCCTTTCGAGCATTATCGAATAGTAACAGAGCTTGGTTACCATTTGGCTCTATGCGCACCACCGGTGCCATAGACAGGAGCACACGGTGAGCGAGGTGAACGGGCCAGGGTTTGAACACAGTATACGCAGGGGCAGAATGCTCACAGGCTTACCCGAAAACTAGCAAAGGTGAACCAAGATAGGGGGAAAACATTAATGACAGAACGTGCAAAGGTGGTGGAGCTAGTTCAACCCATGCACAACAGTCATATCCCATAGTACAACCGTCGACGCATATAACGTTCAAACCACTATGCATATGTTAAAAACCATTCCATTCAATCAATGAAACCTTATGGTAAATCGACCAAACATTTGCGCAAGCAATAATATTAGCATAGTTTTAAAACCAAAGCAATAATTCGAAATCACACCAAGGGTTCGATCATATGAACTATGTGTTGTATGAAATGATTTATACCAAGGGTCTAACCACAACATCAATGTATTTTCATGAAAACAATGTGTCAAGGGAATCGATCAAAGACTATAGAAATCAAACCACCAATGCCTCACAAACTCGATCAAACATCAAGCCACCAATAAATCAACGATTGGATCACACTCCTTAACAAATCCTCACAATCTCATAAAAATGGAAATCATATTAACAACAGAAATGCCAAATGAGTAAAGAATCTTGGAGTCTTGCCAATTGTATAACGATAAGTAAATTGGAAACGCAATGAGCATAGAGACAAGAGTGATCATAACAATCCAGCGATGTTTTTAATATGACTCTGAAATCAAAATTTTCACACTTGCAGTCGTGAAAACAAGAACAAAGACAAGTGTGCAAAAATGAAATAATAGTGTCGTTTTATCCAAGGATTGCGACGAAAATCAAGGTTTGCAAAACAATGGTGTAGGCAGCTTATAAGGACAGTATAAAAATGTGAATTGGCTGCCAACAGGTCGTTCACCATAGGTACACCCCTATGAGTGAATGTCATCTCGATTATAACTGACACATGGAAATCACCTCAAGCACCTCAATTCCATATTATTCCTTGTTAGATCAAGGAAGGACTATGCATGTGCCCATTTACCACAAGTACACCTTTGTGATAAATGTATCATATATCCCTTGGTTTGCAGCCCTATCTAGGATAAGGTTCGCCCGATGCTAAAACATCAACACTCCCTCTTAACTAGGTAGATATCTTTCCATAGTAGTACACAACTATTGTCCAGTTGTACACAACCACTGTAGTAGTCCACAACTATTGTCCAAAGACACACAGTCTCCGCCAGTGGTACACAACCACCATAGTAGCAAAAGGTTTGTCACACATGGCACTCCCATGTGGAATTCTAGAGGCTACTCCCTCTAGAAACATTAGGGTAAACTCCCCATAGTTTGTGACGTCAAGTTCAAATCCCTTGACATGTCCTCATGTGCTCTCCACAAGGGACGTGTCCTCATGTGCTCTCCACAAGGGACGTTCGGCTATAATACCAAACTCATTTATCCCTTCTTAGATTAGTGTACTCATAGATCAACTCAACTCAGACACAGAGGAGTATGATCTGGAGAATGTATGTCACACATGGAACTCCCATGTGGACTTCTAGAGGCTACTCCCTCTAGAAACACTAGGGTCAACTCCCCATAGTGTGTGACTTCAAGGTCAACTCACTTGACATGTCCTCATGTTCTCTCCACAAGGGACATTTGGATATAAGACTAAATCCACTTATCCCTTCTCGAATAAGTGTCCTCACAGATCAACTCAACTCAGTAACAAAGGAGTAGGATCTGAAGAATGTCTCAGGAAGTTGCAAACATCAACACTCCCTCTTAGGGAGGGAGGCATTCTCTAGCATGCCAATTCTATCATGGAAGTACTTGAACTTCATCCTGGTAAGAGGTTTTGTAATAACATTAGCAACCTTATCATCTGTAGGAAGGTATTGCACAAGTACTTCCTTCCTCTGCACCATGTCTCGGATGAAATATTGTGAGAAGCCTCTGAAGCCTCGCTGCTTCCATGACTCGTGTCACTAGGTGCGATATATTTTTCCTCTACAATACTAAGTGTTATAGAATCTTGTTTCCATGAATCTTGACTGATCTCGAGCTGAAGCAACACCCTCTGGTGCCATTTCTATCAATTGCACTCTCTTCCTGGTCAGAATTGTATATCTCTACAATCTCTCTTGATCTCTTGAGACATATCCAACTGTACCACATAGGTACACTCTCTACTACAACTTAGTCTGCTCAAATCATGAGCTAGATCAGGGTTCTTACTGCAAATCACTATCTGTCTCTTTTCTTGAGAGTAGATCCTCCATTCTCTCTGTAGCTACTCGCTCTGGGATTCTACAATTTCTCCCTCTAGGACTCGGTAACTGCTAAACATTGAGACCGATATTAGCTTCTCTACTCTGTTAGAAACTTCCCTCCTTTGGGTCTTCTCTCTGTGGAACTATCTCCTCCACTCTCTCTCTGGAATTGCTTCCTATGGATCTTCTCTATCTGAAACTGAGAGTGGCTCAATAATTACTCCCTCTAAAGTTGGAGGTGACTCCTCCTCTATCTCTTCTCCCTATGACATTGAAGGTATCTCTTCCTCCTTCTCTGGAGGTAACTCAATCTCTTCTCCCTCTGGATGAAATACCCCCTCCCTCTCTGGGAGTGCCTCTACATACACTGGAACTATTGCCATGCATGTTCCCTCAACATCTCATGGATCGACTCATGTACTAGGATTTCTATAACTTCTCTCTCTGAGTCTCATATTGTATCTTCCTCCATCACAGGGTCCATCACCATAACTTGTGTTCATGGTTATTGTAAATTTATCTTCTATTTGGCATGGTCCTGTCCTTGGAGGTATATTTCTCCTAGAGAATACATGTCTCTGTGCATCATTTCTAGTGTTGTCACTCCATAAAATCATGTTTGGAAGGTCTTTCCCTCCATGTTTGATTATTTTCATGAGATATATGACTCCCTTTGAATCTTGACTTCAAAATAAATCATGCTACATGCCATGTGATCTCACTATCCACTAACCAGGTCTACCTTTTGGAGACTGTACCAGAAAGAGAGAAGATCAAGGGGACTGATATTCTTTTCTTCTTTATTTCTTGCACAATATAAATATTGATGAAATGCATAACATTATTGATCATCTGTACCAGGGAAAGTGGCTCCAATACAATAAGACATATTTTGGTCTCTCGTACCAGGTAAAATGGTCCTTCAAAGAATTAAGGGTTCCTATATCAGGAATAATGACCCTTGCTGCCAGTTGTCTTACTGCCCAATGTCTACTACAGTCATTGTTGTCATGAGGAACTGAATTCACTGATAGTATCAAGCAACTTTGATTGTCACAATGAATCAATGTAGGCTCAAACATCTGACTAAATGAATATGCAAGGAGCTTTCGAATCCATACTTCTTTGTGGAATGCCAAACTAGATGCTATGTACTCCGCCTCTATTGTACTAAGTGCTACAAAATTCGTCTTCCTGCTAAACCAGGAAATCATAGCAGATCCCAAGCTAAAGAAGCAACTTGAATTTCTCTTTCTATCCAATGCATTCCATGACCAATCAAAGTCTGTATAACCATGCAACATTACTTATCCATTTGAGAAGTATCTAAGTCCATACCCAATTGTACAACATAGGTACCTCAACACATGTTTTGCAGAAACCCAGTGCAATTTCCTTGGTTCACTCATGAATTGACTCAAGGTGTTCACACCAAAACATATATCTGGCCTAGTGTTCACCATGTACATCAGGGACCCAAATAGTTTTTTTTACATCATAGGGTCCACCATATTTGAGTATGAAGCTACCTCATTCAGCTTCTGCAAATATGATACCATGGGAGTAGGCCATGGACTCGTAGTCCATCATCCCAAACTTCTTTAGGATCTCTACTACATACTTTCCTTGTGAAATGAAAATATCATTAGATCTTTGCCACACTTCGAACCCCAAATAATAGTGCATGAGGCCAAGATCCTTCATTTCAAATTGAGAGGCTAGCGCCCTCTTACATTTTCAGCCTTCATCATTACTCTTCATGGACATATTTGCAACGCACAACCGCCATATATGTGCAACTACACCTTTATCTATCCAAACAGTCGTAAATTTAAGAGCAACCCGAATACAATTTTGAATAGTCTTGTTAAAAGCACATTCAAAACTGGGTATAACACTTCTGTGTATGTAGAAATTCCTGACCAAATATATGGCCTCCTCCAATGTAGAAGAAATGCAATAGCACAATAATGCTTCAACTGTTCACAAAAGGAAATCTCTACCACTCGAAAAATATGTGGGAATTTCATTGGGGGTAGAGTTTGGTTAGAAGACTTCTACCTACATTACAAAAATGGTAATTTCATCGGTCGACTGGATTATTCTGTAAAATATCATTACAATCCACAAAATGTCTCCAACCCTAGTGTCTTAAACATGACTCTTAATTTGTCATGTGAAGCAACATCTGGATCTGAATATGCTTCCGGAACAACTGTAGACTCCTTGTCTCGAAATATTTATGGTCTGGTCCAATGTTGGAAACATATATATACTGACGACTACCAAAAATGTTTATCATTTGTCGTCAATAATATAGTCACATATTATGTTGGAAGTCAAGGAGTTGAGGGTTTCCTTGGAAGCTGTGAAGTTCGTTATGAAATATACAGTTTCTTTTATTTGAATGTGCCTCCACCCTCCCCAGCGCAAGCACCGGCACCGAAGCAGATTACACCATCGAATGATAATAATAATACGTGCATGAACTAGTCACCCAAGCCTTAAAAAAAAATGCCTATAATTATAAAACTTGTGACTGGATTGCTTCTCGTGTTTTTCATGTGATTGATCACAAGTCAGAGGAGATTAAAAATATTCCATATTTCAAAGGTGATACCTATTGATTTTTCAAAGATGATAAAAAGTCCACATTAATAATTGAAGGAATATGCTTCCGTGTAACAAAACGTAAGCTATCTCTCTCATTTTCTTGGGCCCTCCCATGAGGGAGTGAATCCCAGTCCCACTCTAATACCATGTTGATTTTTCTATATGAGATGATATGTGAGATCGATATAATATTACAATGATGAGTGTTCCATATAGAGAGAACATATGGTGACCATCCATGAAAGCATGCGTCCCTTGGATAATCAATAA
>JASDQU010819116.1:0-14600 GCA_032191745.1 Picea mariana | reverse complement strand
GCAACACTCTTTTCCCTTAGACTTGTACTTTAAAGCTAGCCATTTTGCCAAGAATATTTAAAGAAAGAGGAAGGAGCATGAGGCCTTGCTTAAGCAACACCGAAATGAGCCTCCTTCCCTTAGGGTTTTGACTCTAGGGCCCTGCCATTGCAAGACCATAGAACCTAACTCTCTAGTCTTTAGATTTTGATCCTCCTGAGATCTTGCCCTTACTTTTAACTCCATAATACCCTAAGGCATTGGTTTTTCTCTCCAACGTTGAGCCTGTTGTGCAAAAAACAATCTTTCAAAACTTTCAAATTTGAAACCCTAACTAACCCTAACGTCTTCTAACATAGCAAAAAATGATGACATCATGCCTTTATTAAGCTCTTGGTTGATAGAAAATATTGTGGCTTGGTCATCCAATGATAGACATTGATATACTGGTAGTTTTCTTTGGCTAATTTACAAAACGTTGACCTCCTTTGTCTATTATACTAACCCTAAAAGAAGCCTGACGCCATTCCTAGGATGTTGACGCAACTACCTTTGTATATGAGAAATTAATAACGTTTAATGCATTAATTTAATTCAAGGATTGATTATTTTTCATATTATTCCAGTGTTTATTGACAAGTAATATTATATGCCATTATCATTATTGCAAACATTGACTTCGTCAATATTTATTGTTGTTTATGCTCATGTACATTAAATATTGATAGTCACTGATTAATGAAGTATTAACCACTATTGCATGTACTGGTGTCATTGTTGTCTTGTCTCTCAAGTAGGTGCCTCTCTGTGGTTATCTTTCAATTGACTATCTTCTTGGTGGTAATCTGCAAAAGGGAAACTAGCCTTAATCCTTTGAGCCTTTTCCTTTCAAAACCCCAGATTGCCAGGGATGTCTCCCTTGGGCTTAGCCACCCTAAATAGAAAGGACCTCCCCATTGCGGTGACATTGGGTGGGGTAGGTCCCTGTTTCGCCAGTTTGACCCTTATCCTTCAACTACTTGACCTAAACTACAAAATGAGTGATAGCAGGTTCCTCCTTCCCTGTTGATCTAGAATTGGTAGATGTTGTAGCGGTTGTCTCTTCCTCATCTATTTTATGTGCCCCTTCGTGGGATTTCTCTTCATAAACGATCCTTCCTATAGGTTTTCCCCTAATCTTGGCAATTACTCCTTCATACATATGGGCACCACAATGGAATTATTCTTCTTCCCATGTGGTTGAAGTGCATTCCCAAGTGTGCTTGTACTTGTTGCAATGTTCCTTTATTGTGTTCTTTGGGTCGTGTCTTTGGAACCTTTCTTCTCCAAAGTGGAAATTTAGCAGTGTGTCTACTTCTTCTTGGGACTGTTTAATGCTCATGAATGAATGTGATCTCACCCATAGTGGTAGTGGGGGGCAGATGGATTCCTTATCACGATATAGTGTTTCCCCGACTCCATGGATCATAATTTGATATGTGATCTCTTGAAGCACCAATATGTTTAGTATGAACCTAGGAAGTATATGAGTAACTTTGGTAGCTCCATATACTCTAATGTAAGTTCTTTTCTCCATGATCAGGTCGCTCAATATACTCTAATGTAAGTTTTTTTCTCCATGAGGTACCAATCCTCGATCTTTTGGACTATTTCTAGATCTTTGTCAGTCATACACAAAACTAGTGAGCCGAATATGAGCTTGTAGAGAGGTTCCAAGAAGTGATCACATATCTTGTAGTACGCAATTATGTATTTGTGCTCCCATAGAACTTTATAGTATATATTCACAGACAGGTCAATTGGTTTCCAGGCCCAACCCATCTTGGGATATTGATGGCGCACACACATAATATCCAATAGATAAGAAGACATGTGAAAGCTTGGGAATTGGTCAAGAGTAGTCTCCTTGACGGTTGTTGGCACAGGGGCAGACCCAGGGTTGAACGCTACAACAATGCACCACCATAACCCTAACTATCGGCCCTTTCGGCAACACATGCGAAGAAGATGAATTCTCACCTGAGGTAGAGGCAGGGGTGATTGCAACCTTAGCTGGGACATATATCTGTGATTGTAACACCTTAACAGAGCACTTAGAAATTATGATTCGTCAATATTCAGTCTTAGTTCACAGCACTGCTAAACCCTGACAACAGATCACCGCAGCATTCACACAGATCCAATAGATTCAAGCACTAAACATACCAATAGAGATCATATCTAGAATTCATTCACATTATTCAGCACTAATCTATCACATCAGATTCATCTATCATCTAACATCTCACTAAGAATTGAATCACATGAACAAAAGAACATCCAAAAAGCACAAAGCATTCACAACACATGATATACGTGCTTCACCCCCACCCTAGGGATACGTCCACCAACTCGTTGTCCTCTTTATTATCTCTAATCGATCTTCTTACATGCACAAAGCCTCAAAATCAAATCCATAGAGGAAAGGAGATCTGCACACCTCGCTAGATCCTCTTTCCTTGAGTTATAGCACAAACCCTTCCACAGTCTCTTACAATCACTTGCACTTAGCTCTCCAAGCCTCACACAATATGCACAAAGTAATTACCACTTAGCACTTAGCACTTCACACACTTGCAACTGACTATTCACTACTAGTCACTATTCACTACTTTTTACATCGCCTAGACTTCTATTTATACATTACAAAATAGGCCTAAGCATGGGTAAACCCATAGGCTGACATCCCCATACCCATTACCTAAGCCCAAAACCCAAAAGGCCCTAAAAAGGGGTCAAGATCCTACGATCTCCGCTTCGTCTTGTGCTCCGGCTTCGAAGGCTGTCGAAGTCCCAAAAATAGGTCAAACATGACCAAGGATCCTCAAAAGTTGGTCAAGGGCCAACAGGCCCCCAACACTCACCTGTGACTCATCCCAAGTCACTCTAATGTGGGTAATTCTAACTGAAAATCCTCGATATTGGCTCGAGATGCCTCGACTTTTTGTTGTGCCATGACCTCCTACTCAACGAACTCTTGGATAATAGTTTCATTGACAGGTCCCTCTAAGCGTTGTTCAGCTGCAGTGACGACTTGCTCCAGTTCTACTCCTTCGCCTTCGATCTCTGAGAACATTTTGCAAGCCTCATCATGTATAGGTTGGAGCCTCTGAGTCACTTCCATGACTCTTCTTTGAATGGTGTGGACTTGTTGTTGAGCAGTGCGCTGCTCTTGGGATCGCTTCATTCTTTCAACAGCTGATAGGGGCTTCAACTGCACCTGTATTGTTTCTGCTTGTTTCTTTGCCTCCTGGAGTTGTGACTCCAATTCATTCAGTTCTATATTCTCAGTGAGTCACTCATAAGTCTAGGCACTACGATTACTTAGTTGTTTACATTCCATGGCAAGGGCCTTTATTCTCTCAACTGTGCTTCGAGCAGTTGCATCTCTTTGATCCCTCACATCCTGCGGGGTGTCAGGCACTGTGGGGAGCTCTAAGTCTACTATTATTTGTTGTAGATGTTGGATAGCTTCTGCGAGATTCTCTACTTGATGCTTGACTTGGTCTTCTACCTTTGGCTCTAAGAATGTCACAGAGCGAAGTGCTTTGTTGACTACTTCTTTCACTTCGAGTTGTTTTGCGAGCAACTTTTCTTTTTCTTGTTGAATCTATGCTTTCACCTCTTCAAAATTTGTCTGGAGAGAAACCTTCTCCTACTTCGAAACTCGGCATTGTTCTATGACTACTTCTTGCACTTTCTTCAAGGCCTGGGGGGCTTGTTCTATTTCTTCCTGTGTGCGACGAAGGCGATCTACGGTTGCATCAGCTAGTCGGCGGAGTTCCAGTTTTGCAAGTTTTCATTTTGCAAAGTTCCCTCTGGAACCTTCTGTAACTTTTTTATCTTTGATCTCTTCTTACTTAGTTTTCTAGCCTTCTTTCCAGTGAGCTTCATCTCAGTATTCATCTTTCCATTTTGATTCTTATCTCCTCTTGGCATAGTAACTTCGCGTTGTTGAGATTCTTTCCTAGGATTCAAGGGAAATACTTCTTCTCTATCTGGGGTAGGTGCTTCAGTCTTCTGTGAGTCTTCTTATATTGTTCTTTCAACTTCGACATCCAAGTTTCTATTTCTAAATAGCTTCGATCTATTCTCTTGTTCTTTAATCAAGTGTGCGATCCTCCTATTCATGAAATCTTTCAACTCTTGTTTCTTTTTCTCTCAGACTTCTTCTTCTTTCGTTCTGTCCTGATCCCTTTCAATCCAAGGTTTTCCTAGTAATATAGAAAATGGGGCATTGTTCTCAATAAATTTAACAACCTAAAACTCTTCCTCTGTTGAATTTCCATGAGCACTCATAGATATCTAGGTGAGATTTCCACGTAGGTTTATCAACTTTCCTCTAAATAATCCTATTCCTCCCAGTGAAGGAATCATAGCAGGCTTTCCTAAAGTTTCCCAAGTTCTTTCTGTCGTAATATTCACATGTGTTTCTTCATCCAAAACACAGTCAACGTCGAAGTCTCCTATTCTTGCTTCTATGCACTCCTTTTCTTTGAATATCTCTGAGAAGTTGATATTTCGGTGGTCATTTAGGGTTTCTTTCATTTGTAGAAATACGCCCTCTGATTCTTTCTGGGGTTCTACCATGCTCTTAGTGTCTTGACCTTTCTCATGGTCTTCTTGTCTCATATTCATTCTTTCAAGTTTAGCAATCATTCTAAGGAAATATAAAACTTCATGGTCCATAGATTTACAACAAAGACAACTAGGTCTTCTATTAGGAAATTCCTTAGCAAGATGTCCTGGTCTTCTGCAACTGTAAAACAGGATTAATCTTCTCTTTCTCTTAAATGATCCCCAACCTTTCCTATAGCTAACCTGCAAAAAAATCTTTCTAGGGTCCTACATCCATTTGTTAGTCCAAACATTTTCTTTATGCATAGGAAGAACATATCTTTCACTATTCTTATCAGATCTACTCATATCAAATATTATTTCTTATAGTTGTGCCCTAGTTTTCAAGCTAGGACAAAATTTATCAAACATACCTAGATCCATATTTTTGAAACAAAAATTTCTACTTATCTTAGTTTCAGCAGAGCACAAAGCTTCCAGATCTAAAAAAAATTACTATTCTTACCTTTCTCAGAGCACAAGGCTTCAAGAAATTACCTCTTTTCTTCAAATCAGACTTCTCTTCTTAGTGCAGAGTTTCATAATCCAAGTAGAGTACTGTGCACCAGGGCAACAGATCTATGCACAAAGCTTTCATAGTTTCGGGTTAGATCTTCTCACAGATCTTCTTCTTCCTTAGTTCCTGGCAATCACAGTTTCAGGTCAAAGCTTCGCACGGAGCTTCTTGTTCCTTAGTTCCCAGCAATCACATTTTCAAGTCCCGGCAACGGAACCATTTGTTGGCACATGGGTATACCCAGGGTTCAACGCTACAAAAATGCACCAACAAAACCCTAACTATCGACCCTTTCGGCAACACCTATGAAGCAGATGAAGTCTCACCCGAGGTAGAGGCAGTGGTGGTTGCAGGGCTCTAGTGTTTGCAACCTTATTTGGGACACAGTTTTGTGATTGTAACACCTTAACAAAGAACTTAGCAATTATGATTCATCAATATTCAATCTTAGTTCACAGCGCAGCTAAAACCTAACAACAGATCATCGCATCATTCACATAGATCCAATATATTCAAGCACCAAGCATACCAATAGAGATCGGATCTAGCATTCATTCACATTGTTCAACACTAAGCTATCATATCATATTCATCTATCATCTAACATCGCACTAAGCATTGAATCACATGAACAAAAGAACATCCAAAAAGCACAAATCATTCACAACACATGATATACGTGGTTCACTCCCACCCTGGAGCTACATCCACCAACTCGTCATCCTCTTTATTATCTTTGATCAATCTTCTTACATGCACAAAGCCTCAAAATCAACTCCACAGAGGACAAGATATCTGCACACCTCGCTAGATCCTCCTTCCTTGAGTTATAACACAAAGCCTTCCACGGTCTCTTACAATCACTTACACTTAGCTCTACAAGCCTCACACAGTATACAAAAAACAATTACCACTTAGCACTTATCACTTAGCACACTTGCAACTGACTAGTCACTACTAGTCACTATTCACTACTTCTTACATTGCCTAGACTTCTATTTATACATTACAAAATAGGCCTAAGCATGGGTAAACCCATGGGCCGACATCTCCATACCCATTACATAATCCCAAAACCCAAAAAGGCCCTAAAAAGGGGCTGAGATCCCGCGATCTCTGCTTCGTCTTGTGCTTTGACTTCGAAAGCCTTTCGAAGTCCCAAAAATAGGTCAAACATGACCAAGGATCCTAAAAACTTGGTCAAGGGACAACAACGGTTGCGATGGACTCTACCAAGGATCTTTATAGGATGTCAGCCCAATTAAATGACGACCCTTCATCAACACAATAGTATATCATAGGCATAAGGGATAACATGAATTTAGAAGTATCTTATTCCCCATATATCCTGCATAACATTACCACAATGTATTGGTATGGAATTCTAAGAAAAGTGGTGGGATATTCACCAGACAGTCTGAGTTTGAAATTTTTATCTAGCTTGTACCATATTTGGAATAGATCCTTCGTCTTTTGTGCGAACTTGTTGATGATTTCATCATCCAATGACCGGGTTCCTTTTTCCAAATGGTAATACTTGGCTATGTCAGCTACTTGGAATGACTTTGTGGGTTGCCTCTTACCATTAAGTATATACCAGTTGTCAAGGTCTACATGCTTGAAGATCCATGAGATCATGTTTTCACGAGGGAAAACTATTGCACAAGATGCCACCCTATGCGATCTTGACCCCTAGATATTTTTGAAGACCTTGAGCTCATATCTTGTTGGGCATGCAGTTTTGGGAATAGAAGAGTGAGAAGAGATGAGGTACAAGGAAAAGGCACAGGATCAAGAAGAGCAAGAAGAGCAAGAAATAAGAGAGAAGAAAGAGGGGAAGACGGAAGACATGAAGGAACAACTAGTGCAAAATCTAGGAAAACCAGTCGAGCATGAGTTGTATCCAGCTCATAATGAGTTTTCACAAGCCGAGCATGAGTGGTAGCCAACTCATTATAAGCTGGCAAACAAACATGAGAAAAATGCATAAAGATGTAAAAGACCCGTGAAGTTCATAGATTCTGAGAGGATTCTTAGTAGTATTTATTGTTGTAGATTCTTGTGTGTGTAAAGAAGCTACCAATGTAAGAAGACCATTGTATATTGAACCTTCATTGTAGTGAAAAGCACAAGCTGAATTCCATAAATATAATAAAGAAGCAAATATTTTGTGGGCATAGCTTGAGAGGGGGTGAACTAGGGTAATTCTGTGTATAATTGTATAAATAATTACGTAACGATTTTAGGTTACCTAGGATCTAGTGCGCAAAAGGATCATGTAGGCATGACAAAGCGTGTTTTCCTTGTTTCCCTTGTCGTTGTATAATCTTGGTTCCTACAGTCCCCATAAAGGTACCTAGGTTGAGACTTGTCATGCTTGTGGGTGATGTTGAAAGGGCTGGTATCTGTAGGGTTTTGTTGGACTAATTAACTTGAACCCAGGGTCTTGAACCTAGCTACACGCACGCCAAAAAATGGTTCTGATGTCGGGATTCAGAATCTGGAAGTGAGGGAATGTTTTGGAGACCAACAAGGAAGGAGATAACCGAATGGATGGAACAAAAATAACAAGAATTTGCTCAGAAGGAGAATAAAAAAACTCGCTTAAAGAATAAGAAATGGTTGCAAAGGTATGTGTACATAAACTTGCAAGAGATATTTTCGGTGAATTTCCTAATATTTCCTAATAAGGCCTTTTACATTTCCATATGCAAACTTGAAGTCCCCTTTTGCACTTCCCAGAGATAAAAATCATATTTTTCCACATATACGAGCCCTATCAGTTATACAACATGTGTATACACGGGTTGCACCACTACAGCCCGTGTACATCGAGTTTGGTGATAAAAATTAAAAAATTGTGTCAGGTTTCCATGTCATGTCACAAGATCCATGATCCTTGACCTTTCATACACTTGAAACATTTCGACTTGGCCCTTCAATTCCATTTGAAGGCTATAAATGGGCTATATCCAAACCATGGAAGACAAGAAGAATTCAACTTTTGAGAGCAAAGTTACTCTAGAGAAATTATTCACTTCATATTGATTTTGCATCCCTTTTTCCTTTAAAGTTTGAACACATTCTTCAGCCCCCAAGCTCTTCCCTCTTTGATGGAGAACCTTATTGTCTCTCTTATATGAGCTTGTCTTGGTGGAGGATTGAAGTGGTGGAGGCCCAAATGGAAGGGACTTATTTTCTTGGTTTAGAGATGTGCCAACATAGAAGTTTGTCACTTGTATACTTTTGTTGATCATATTTCAATAGAAATACTATTTTCTCATCCAATTAATATCTTGAAAATATTTGAATTTATTCCATGGGCATATTTGTTATGAATGTTGATGGATTATGCTATTATATGTCCTAACAATATATTTTTTCACCATATGCTTGCATATATTGGTTGTTGAGCAAACGTTGCAGGTATAAAGCTTAATGTTCTCGTTTAAGTGGGTCTCCTTCCATCAACTTTAGCTCATCTATTCTAGAAATGAGGCCTAGAGTCCTATGAGTACCTAAAGGCTTGCAGTCATCAGTGGCAGGTTCTCTCACCATTGACAATTGGGAATACATCAATGTCTCTTGATTGATGGATTCTTCAAGTGTTCAATCTCAACACCTCTATTCACACTTGTAAGAATATACTCAATGCCTTGCTACCTACTTTCATTATCGGTAGGTTGTCTCGTTTTTGTTAACGGTATACCTTAATGATCGATAATCAAACGAAGTTTCATTGTGTTCGAACTCAACTGCTTTATTCACATGATGTAGACTTGCACCTTTGGCGGATCATGTAGAAGATTTGAAGACATCAGTTTATAGTTGCAAATTTCCTAGGTTGTTGCTATCATTCATTGGACCAATACTTATATGACTACAGTGATTATGGGAGATCAAATTGTAATCCATTGTATACAGATATCTTCATATTGATTTTGAGACTAGTTTTCACTAGGCCTTGTTCATGACAATGACAACCTATGGCATGTATCTACTTTGTATTTCCTATTCATGGCCATGAACAGTTGTTTGGTATATCTCCACATGGATCTGTAGTGCAATTCAATTGGCAGCCATGTGTACAAAGTCATTATGGATTGTAATATTCTCATGAGCAACTAGTTCATCCAGTAGGGTCTCCATTACTCCACTTATGGGAATTATAATGTATTTTGGCCATTACAGATACTCCTCTAACCTCACACATTAGGGGGCATTTGTTATAGCAATATTTTCCTCACCCCATGCAACTTGCTCAAAATGCCTTTTCCATTTCCCTATGCACACTTGAAGTCCCCTTTTGCACTTCTGAGAGACAAATCATATTTTTCCACATATATGAACCCTATAATTTATACATCATGCATTTACAAAGGTTGCACAACTATAGCCCACGTGCATCGAGTTTGGTGATAAAAATTAAAAACATTGTGTCGGGTTTCAATGTCACATCACGAGATCCATGATCCTTGACCTTCCATACACTAGAGATGTTCTAACTCGGCCCTTCAGTTCCATTTGAAGGCTATAAATGGGCCATATCCAAATTGTGGAAGAGAAGAAGAATTCAACTTTTGAGAGCAAAGTTACTCTCGATAAATTATTCACTTCATACTGAGTCTGCATCCCTTTGTCCTTTAAAGTTTGAACACATTGTCTAGCCCCCAAGCTCTTCCCTCTTTGATGGAGAACCTCATTGTCTCTCTTATATGAGATTGTATTTGGTGGAGGATTGAAGTGGTGGAGGCCCAACTGGAAGGGACTTAGTTTCTCATTTTTGAGACATGTCGACACGAAATTTTGTCACTTGTATACTTCTATTGATCATATTTTAATAGAAATAATAATTTATCATTCAATTAATATCTTGAAAATATTTGAATTGTTATTCCATGGGCATATTTGTTATGAATGTTGACAGATAATTCTATTATATGTGATAACAATATATATTTTCACCATATGCTTTCATATCTTGGTTGTTGAGGACAAGTTGCAGGTATAAATATTTGAGTTGAGTGCTCAACGGTGGTCTTCATCAAACATTCGAACGAGGTATGCTCTTTATCCTGTCTTGTTAGCATTTTTGTTTATATATCATACTTGAGATTAGAGTTGATTTATGCATTCATTCTTTTTGTTGTGGTTTACCCCATGCCATAGAGTGATTTTCCTCATAATATCGGCTTACATTGTCACAGAAAGAGACTTATTTAAGGTCCTGCGAGGAAGATTCTTAAAATCATTAGCTATTTGGATAAATATGTTGTTATGTGACAAGGAATTTATGACGATGGAGTCAGACAACTAAATAATTTTACACCTAACAAAGGGACTGGGGTTTTTGGCTAGGAGATGACTTGAGGATAGGAAAAATGGACAAAGGAAAGGAAGACTAAGAATGCAAGAGAAAGAGGAAGGGATATCTGAAGGAGAAAACGAATTTGGAGTTCTGCCTAGTGGGAGAAGGTATAAGAAGTTGATAACTACGGTTGAAGAGAGAGAGCAGCGTAGTTAGTACCTGAGACATCGTGCAAATATTTTTATCATAGAAATACAACAGATAGAGGGAGAATAAGAATATATCCAATTCAGTCCACTGATAGAGGAACCAATAAGTCCTTCCTGAGCTGATTCTTGGGTCGAAACAACAACCTCATGTGCATCACCTAAATCTGAGACAATGTTTGAAGATCTCTCCAAAGAACTTGTAATCAGTAGAGGAAGCCAGAGTAGCAGTAACCAAAGAAGTGGTAGAGGTACAGGTAATCAAACTCAACTGACATCACCGGGAAGGGGTCCTACACCCAAAAACATGGAAGGAGTAGATAACATACTAAGATTACTGGAGTTCAAAGGAATTGGATCTGAGGACTCAGAACAACATCTGTTCATATTTGAAACCATCTGGACTACAAAGAATGTCCACGATGATGGTGTGAAGGTCGCGCAGTTTGCAACGAACTTTAGAGGATGCGCACTAGTCTGGTACATGAAGCTCCAAAGTATTACATCACTAGGTCAAACAAGGATATTATTAGAGATCACACAAGCATTATGAAAAGAATTCAAGAAACCAAAGTCTGAGTCTCAATATATTACGGAGCTCAAGGATATTAAACAGGGACAGACTAAGTCAGTATGGAAGTTCGATCAAAGATTCAAATATGTGAGGGAGGTTAACATTCCAAATACTCGATCAAAAATATAGAGAGTGGTTCATTGCAATCTTTCTACCTCACATTTGTAGTCCTTTAATTCAGAAAAAGGTTATGTTATATTCGGAAGAATTGGAAATTGTAATGAAAATGGAAGCCTCTCTAGTCAAAGACAAAGACAAAATGGTGCAGATTCAAAACCAACTAGTTGCATTAACAATTCAATTGGCATAAATTACGAAGGGGAAATAGAAACAAGAACAGGTATGGTGCACCAAGTGTAGGTCTAAAGGTCACCACAAAGATGAATGTCCAGCCTTTACGTAGTACTTAGCAACTGGAGCACCAAACCCTCTACCAGGAGGAGGATACCGTGAGATATGCAAGAAATGGGGACATAACCCCCATGAATGCCAATTATTAAAAACATATCAGAGTACCCCAAGAAGCTTATTCTATAGCTTTTGAAAATCAGTGGGACATGAAGACAAGGATTGTCGTGCATTTGATCTAACAAGGGAGCGCATATTAGACATGTACATAATTCAAGAAGAGAATGTTGCAACAGAAGGCGAAGGGTATTATAATAATCCAAGATTATTTAATCAAGGAAATTGAGGAGGATTTAGTAGGGGTAGAGGTAGAACAACCTTCGAGGGAGGGAGAAGAGGCCCCATAATATGATATAACTGTAACCAACCACAACACCTAGTGCAGGATTGCCAGAATCCCTACATGACATCACTTACTATCGAGAATTAGAACTCACAATAGAAGATTGTCCACAATTGTTGTCAAAATGGTAGGCCAGAGGTACTCAAAACTAGAACCCAAACATTCAAAATATATCAGCCAAGATAAGGGATGAAAGACCCAAACTAGCATTCATTACATGCAGAGGAATTAAAACAGGGATAGATGCAACCAATGGAGGGAAATAAGATGAGAAATGGGTAAAGAATTCAGCAGTACCCATGCCAACATTAGATCCATGAGACAAAAAAGAAACCTATAAAAGGACAAGGGAGGAACTGTTGCAACAAGAGTTGGCAGCGTCAACATCGTCTGTACCATATATGATCGATAGGATTCTCACTGAGGACCGAGTCATGACCAAAGGATCACAGGAGAAGGTAAGTACCTTAGGAAATTTTTGAAAAGTTTACTAGAGTTGGTTGAAGATGAAAAGGCATTGTATACATTATTCTCTATGATCGATCACTACGCTCAAGGAAAGGCAGTCCCTACTGAAAAGAAAGTAGTGAACCAACTATTGTGCAAGAAAAGAACCAACGGAGAATTCTGATTTAGCGTGCAGATTGGAGAATACAACATAGACAATTTGATATTATACTTAGGGTCCAATGTGAATGTGATACCTAAGAAAACATGGGAGATGATAGCGAAACCAAATTTAGTGTGGTCACCCATCCAATTGAGTGTAGAAAATCAGTACAAAATAGTACCTATTAGCAGATTAACAGGAATACATGTGAATATAGATGGAGTGCACAACATCGCAGATTTTGAATTTATCGAGATTGTGGATAACATTCGACCATACCTAGTGTTAATGGGACTAAAATGGGCCTTTGATAACCAAGCCATTATCAATTTAAAAAGGAGAGAGATGATATTTGAAGGAGGAGACTTGAAAGTTACTGCACCATTAAACCCAAAAGAAGGAAGGAGGTACATAGAACCAACAAAGGGTGATGAAATTGATAATCTGTACAACATTACTGTGAGGATTACATTAACCCCACTATAGACGACGCATTGATTTGGAGAAGCATCAGTTCGTGTACATCAAACTCAGAAGCAGGCATGAAAAACTGGCAGTAGAGGATGCATGAAGTCTCAACGTGACAATGCACACGCATGACCAAATCAGTACGATGGATTGGAATAGAATTAGGCAAACCACCTAAGTATGATGGGTTGACATATATAACAAAATTTGTACAGATATTCGAAAAACAAGTACCAGAGAAACAAAAGCTACTAGCACTGGACATTGTATTGAAAGCTACCCCAGCAAGATGGTGGGCGACACACAAAGAAAACATAGAAGATTGGAAACAGTGTAGGAGACTAATCCTTGTGAGATTCAATACCGATGAGGAATACATGACACATAAGTATACGGAGGAAGGGAACCCAACAGATCATGTTGCGTAGTTTCAAAAAGCATGGAAATTAGTCCCAAGGAAAGAATGGACACACAGGTTCATACATACCCTGGATACCATCCCAAAGAACTGGTACCTATAACTGGAGATGCGCAGAGATACAACAGAATGGGTTACATAACTCAAAGGTTCTAGGTAAAATTTATGCTTTAGAACACATCACACCTCATAAGTACAACACTACAGGCGATTAGACAGAATATCTTCACCGAAGACAAATCAATGGAAGTAATACTTGTATGTGGCACACATAATGCCACTATGATGATTCACGATCTATTGGAATGTTACAATGTGACATAGGAGGATCGGGATGATGAAGATCCTCACAAAATTCAAGTATCTGAAACAAAAGGGAAATGAGTAGTAGAAGGCACCGAGATGGAATCTAAAACATACGCACAACTAGTCAAGACACGAAAAATTAACATTGGGACAAAAGAATGCCCTAATTTTTCACAGATAGAAGAGTATTAGGATGAGGAAACTGTAGAAAAGATAGAAGATCTGTTGTACAAATACCAAGACTTATTCCCTACTACATTCTCGGAGATGAAAGGGATATTGGGCGAGCTAGGGAAGATGAGGAGCCCACTAAATATAGGCTCTAAACCAGTGAAACAGAGACCCTACAAGTTGAATCCAAGATATAAAGAAAAAGTAAAGGAGGAAATAGATCGTGTCTTAAAGGTAGGAGTCTTCAAACTAGTTGATGAGTCATAATGGATAAGTCACGTGGTAGTGAACAAAGTTACCAACTTAATGAGAACTGTGACCTCAAAACGAGAACTCTAGCCCTTAAAACCCATATTTTTGCATAAAAACATGAAAATCAACCCCCAAATCAAAAAGTGGTGCTACTTGTAGCACCATTTTCTGTAATTGGGTCAAAATTACAACTTGTTTCAAGCATGGGATTAAAGGATCAAATGGTTTCTCAGAAACACTTTAAAATCAATCAGCAAATCAAAAAGTGGTGCTACCGGTAACACCAATTTTTCTAACCGGGTCAACATTACAATTTTTTCCTAAAAAACTAAAAAAAAAATGAACAAAAATTAAAACTTCCTCGCAAAACAATAATTAAAAAAA
>JASDQU010819115.1:54557-66311 GCA_032191745.1 Picea mariana | reverse complement strand
ATTTCTGGAGAGATAGACAAGTTTTTGACTATTGTCAAGATGTGTTCTTCCTGAAAAGAAGAGATCCCATTTTTTTCTAGGATTTGAGAGAGTTCTTCCAAACTAATGGTCACATTCAAATTCATTCTTCTAGTGGTGGTAAGAAAACAAAGGTTGTGTTGTTTGGTTCTGCTGAGGGCTCAAGTGGTCTTGCCTCTTGTTCCACTATTACTGATGCTTCAACTTTTTGTTCTATAGTTTTCCTTGTTTTAGTCTCTTCAGAGACTTCTTTGGCTCTTTGGTTTGAGCTATCTCTTGTTTTTCGGTATCGGTCTATGGAGTTTATGAATGGAATGTTCCTTCCCCCGAAAAGGTCAAAAGGAACCTTGGTTGAAATGTCTGATTTAGATTTAATGTATCTACCTTTTAGGTCCCTAGGTCTATTCATGAAAACAAACAACAAAAAGAAAAACTACCATTGGGTTTTGGGGAACTTGCTATAGCAAATGCGCAGGTTCTTACCTCTCATCTTAAAGTTCCCCCACCACCAAACTAATGCTAAGGTTTAGAAATGATCTATCTCCTAAATATTTCCTACCTTTAGAGAACTCATGGACAACGATGTAAAAAATGATGGTTGTTCTCTATGCACTAAAAACCCTCAATTAAATTGTCAACCCGGGGTAAGTAAACTTAGATTTGTAGCACTATATGTGCCAAGGAAGAAAGGCTAGAGGTAGTATAGTCTAATTAAGGAAATGGGTTGGTTGAGAGCTAATCTACTCAAGAAAAGGATATTAAGGATCAAACCCTATCAAGGAACTTAAACTATTTACCCTAAGTAACTTTTGAACAATGGATCGATGGATAATCCTAAGAAGGAAAATGAAAAACCCTACTTTAAGAAAAGTAACTTAATCATTACAATGAGAAAAAAAAAACTATCTATTTAATCTATTTAATGAACAATAGCAACAAAAAACTAATCTAATTAATCTTATTCAAAATCAAAGAGCAGGAACAAGTAAGCAAATAAACAAGCAAGCAACTACCTTAGTAAAGCAAGTAAACAAGCAAGAAACTAGTGACGATACTACCCTATTAAAACTTATGCAGCAAGTAAACTCAAATAAAAACTACTTAACAACAAACTAATCAAACTATTAAGCAAGTGAACTCTATTCTTAAGATAAAATTCATAATTACTTCTAATCTACAAAAGGAAATCTTAATCTATTAAATTAAAAGCATCATGACAATATTCAAAGTTAATCAACAACTACTCTTTAATCTATGATGACAATAAAACTTCAAATATAATGTTGATGATTATGTCTTCGGTGTCTTATGATATCACGATGGAATTTAACAATTGACAATAACTCAAGAGGGATAAAATCAATATTAACTTCTATACCAAAGTGAAATGTATGAATCAAGCAATCTAGCGAGAACTTGGCCATTATAGAAGAAACATCAACTACCCTGAAAATCCATGTGATTCTTCAATTCATGCATTAATCATAAATCAATAAAGGAAACACTATTCTACTGAATTCAAATGTAATCCTATGCTAATGTAAGAAAATTCACACTACTAGATATTTATAACTAAAACCTAAACTCAAAAGAAAAAGAAAAATTCAAATTGCAATGTAGATCTAGAATGGAAATTGCATGAAATAAACTAAACTAACACTACTATTAACAATTCAAATGACAAATTGAAATACTCATAAAAACATAATTCAAATCCTATTTCTATTTCAACATATGACAAGAGAATTAATAAGCAAACTAATTGAGCAAACTAGATAAGCAAATTGAGAACTAAAATCAAAGCTAACAACTAATCATCCATCGAAAGCTTGCCAAAGAAACCATTATCTCAATACTCTATTTAAACTCAGTTTTAACTTCTATTTCAGCATACATAAATTCTAGCTATCATTTAATCATACAACGAGGTTAGTGGCTAAGCTTGCAAGCTATTTCCTATTTAATTAAAAATACATGGCATATTAACTATTCTTCATAAGCAACCTGCAAAAAGGAAACTGAAACAATTAAGCTATGAAAAACAATTACATAGTAAGTAAAAATGATAAAAACACATGTACAGGAAAGTAAAAGAAATGGAAATTGCACAAGCTAACTAGCTAAATATTCACCCATACCACTAGTGGACCCCCCAACAGGTCATGGCTACTCCTCAATAGTGAATCACGAGCTCAAGAAACGCGAATTTGGCATTTAAATTTAAAAACATAGTCTTACACGAATTTATAAAAATCTCTCAAATTACACAATGAAAGAAATGCTAACTTCACAATTCTGAACTCAACCATCCTCTTCTTTTTGTCTGACCATTGTTGTGGTATTTATAGGAGTTACAAGTTGAGAGGTCGACCACTCGAAGGGTCGACCTCCTCTAAAAACAGTAAATTACATGAAATGTGTTTTAACCTCCAGTGGCTTCTAGTAACCAAGTGATCCACTCAACACTCAGCATAACAACCCAATCCAAGATGTCAAGAGCTCAGTAGTTGGAGGCCATGAGCACGAGAAAAACCCATGTTGTCGATTTTCCCATCATAGGCCACCGATATAACAACCACCAACTTTCCCATGGTTTTAGTGCAAGATGGAGTGTCAGACGTAGTGTCGGATGGAGTACCGGATTCAGTGTTGGATCGAGTACCAGATGAGCTGATGGATGGAAAATAGCCATGTGATTTTTTCCTGTGACACATAGATCGTGCATTAGCATCTTGGAATCATTAAATCATGTTGAATTAAAATTAAAACGATCACAAAAATTCAATTATACGTACCTGTTATAAGTTATGATGATTTGGTATAAGAATCCTTAAAAAATTCTTCAAAATAGTAAAATACACATATAATACCAAACAAAAAAATCTAATCATCATCATTAATTTATCCAAATCATGAACCCAACAAGGACCAAGAGCACAACGGATGGACAGATTAGCAAATACAAAGCTAGGCTTGTTTCCAAAGGCTTTCAGCAAGTGCATGGCATTGACTATGATGAGACCTTCACTCCAGTAGTGAATATGGATTCCATACGTTTGGCACTTTCCATTGCGGTGGCCAAGGGATTGGAAGGCCATTAGATGGACATAAATAATGCATTTCTTCACCGTGATCTCTCTGAGGAGATCTATATGGATAATCCCCAAGGATTTATCTAGGATTCCTCTTTGGTTTGTCGAATGAAGAAATCTATTTATGGCCTCAAGCAAGCTCTAAGGGTATGGTATGCCAATATGGACTCCTACCTATTGTCAAAGAACTTTGTATGTTGTAAATCAAACCTGAATGTCTATATGCTCACACTGGTTGATTAACTTCTAGTCTTAGTTCTGTATGTTGATGATTTGTTGATCATTGGTTGCTCATCTTCAGTGATTTTTGCAGTCAAGAGGATTCTACATGATAGGTTTTTGATGATGGACATGGGTCTGCTACACTTGTTTCTTGTTCTCAAGATCAGTTAGGATGCATCATGCATCAAACTGTCTCAGGCCAAGTATGCTTGAGATCTCCTTGAGAGATTTCACATGATAGATTGCAAGTGTGATCCGACTCATTTCCTATTGGGGATCAAACTTGAGGATGGTAGGGACACTCCACTGGTTGACAACACACTGTACAGACAGATAGTGGGGAGCTTGTTGTATCTCACACACTCCAGAAAAGACCTCTCCTATGCAGTTGGCATAGTTTCCAAGTTCATGCAGGAGCTGCAGGAGCTGCATGAGCTACATTGGGATGCTACAAAATGTATCCTTCAATATGTATAGGGAACCATCACCTTTGGGATTCATTATGCAGCAGAATCTACATTGGATCTCATTGGGTTCACTAATTCTTACTGGGTTGGCGATAACACTGATCGCAAGTACACATCTGGTTACTCACTCAGTCTTGGTTCCGGGCCTATCTGTTGGTCGAGCAAGAAGCAAGTTTCCATTTCTCTGTCTTTATCCGAGGTATAATACAGAGGGGTAGTTAACATAAACATTCAGGCTATGTGGCTACAACATTTTCTCACTGAGTTGGGCATTTAGTTTCATCGGTCAATCGTCATCTGGTGTGACAACCAGAGCACTCTGAAGTTCTGCAGAGATACATTTTAGAGGCAGCGAACAAGGAACATCGATATCCACATGCACTACATATGGAACTTAGTACATGTGGGGATCATCGACCTACAATTCTATCCTTTAGCAGAACATACGACATACATCTTCACCAAGACCTTCACTGAGAAGAAGTGACACTCTCTTCTAAGTCATCTTGGAGTGAAGGACACAGTTTCCTAACAACTATAGTTCTTCTTTTTACATACATTGTACCTTGAGGGAGGGTTTTCCCATGAGTTTTTCTCTCTTTCCTCACTTTATTTCAGTGTATCTGTTGTATTTGGGCACCTAACATGGCCTCATTGTCAGGACCCATTCTTTATTTTCACCATAGTGATGTTCAGGGGGGTGTTGGAGTTACTTCACACACACCTAGGATTTTTTTTTCATAAGGTTTTTCCTTTTTTATTAGTCATTATTAGTCATTATCTAGTCTCCTATATTTTAGAAATAATATTCCTCTAGGGAGAATATTCTCTTTAGTTTTCACTTCAGTTTGAATAGTTGAGTGGAGTCTAGATGCTGCATTGGTTTTGTCACCATGAAACATTGGGATCATCACCATCTAATGCATATTATCCTTGGTATCATCACCAGACTGGTGCATTACCGATGATTCCCTGATATCCTCATCACTTCACCTTGTTTCAGTTAGTTAACTAAAGATTGGTAGACTAGTTAACTCAGCTAGGTGGTAGTTCACTCTCATAACTACCTAAGAGACTAGATTAGGTGGTGGTTCAATCCTGTAACTGTTGGTGTGTGTCCATATCACTCTATACCACCACTATGGTGCATTGGCTTCACCTCCAGTGCACATTGGTTGAGTTATACATATTATATCATGTGCAAGTTATTCATTATTCATTACGGTTAATGAGAATTCTTCCATTCTTTCTTTGTTGCTCCTTTTTTCTCAATTTCTCTCTGCAAACGTGTGTGGTATTTTCTAGCTATATCTATTATGTCTAGGTTCAACACATTTACAGTTTTTCCTTGTGTTATAGCTCTCTGATATACGTGCAGGGTCAAACAATAGTACTCAACTCAATATCTCATGGCACCAACTAAGGAGGCTAGAATGTACCCTTATCTGTACTAACCGATTACCCATATAATAGAGAGTATATTCTGGAGTGTTTTTCTCATTGGAACTATAGAAGTCAGGTGATCGATCGATTGATCTATAGAGGTCTTCAGGACGCCTAGGAAAGTTTGTATACAGGGGTTTTCTAATGTGATACCACTTGAAGGGGTACCAACATGGGTTACAAAGGTGTCCAACAATGTGAGCTTAAAAACCTCTTGTATTTCCTGTGTGTATGCTTCCTTGACCGTGGATTTATGCGTTGAATGAAAAATAACTATAGTTTAAAGACGTTGGAACACGTCCCTACCCTGAAAAAAAATTACCCACAATTCCTACCTAAGAAAGTGCTCTAATACCACTTGTAAGGTACCAGATGTAATATATTATGTAAAAATGAGAATATTTAGAAAAATATCAATGGAACAACAAAATATTGAGAGATAAATACTATAAATAATACCTTTATTCAAAGAAATAAATGTTCAATTTCCTCTTTGAGGGGGAAACCTCCAGCAGAGCAGAGCTCTATTACAATAATTCTCAAGACAAATCTTATCATGCCTCCTTCTCTTATTTATAATAAAKCTTATCATGCCTCCTTCTATTAGSTATTCTTACATTGACTTGTTCACATTTATTAAATAAGCCTTATTAACTAATGTCAACCTYTATTACATGTAAAAGATATTACTATACCTACATGAKGGGTTAGGGAGGTTAGTTCCTTAACAATGATAGGTCGTCGAATGACCGTTATGAGTGAGAATGGCACCAACAGGGTAGTGTGAACCATCGGTCTCAATTTCAAAATATTGTTGCAGATCAGGAAAGGCGAGCATCAGRGCTGCGAATAGACGATGTTTCATATTGTCAAATACTTTTTGTTGTGACCTAGCCCACACAAATTGAKATTTTCAACCACCCTTAGTCACCTAGCTAAGGGKTCATGCAATATGAGAGAACCCAAACATGAATATGCAATAGAATTTGGCAAGGCCCAAGAAGATATGAAGCTCGGTTAGTGTTGTCAKAGCTAGCTAGYTGTTACACATCAAAATTTCTCACTTCAACAATGTTAGATTCTCATTGTCGCAAGTGTCGTAAGTGTCACACTTTTKTCGCAAGTTTTGTAACTGTCACATCGTGAACAACACCATGAAAACACTTGAAACAACACCTAAAACATTTTATAATAAGAAGCCCCTTCATCTGATAGTCATAACAAATGTTTTTCTATGAGAATTTCTCATCTTGGAAACTTTTGGGAAGATCAACGCTCCCCTACTCATATATAGGGAGCGCTAGAACTTTTTTTCCATATCATAGGGAGCATTGTATCACTCTATTTCCCATTCTAAGGGAGCATAGAGTTGGTTGAGAAAATCTTGGAATAAATCCCATTTTCTTCTAAAGACAGTTATGGAAGGATCAAGTTGGTTTGGCTCGAATCTAACCCTTGGGTTGCATATAAGGGAGATATCACAACTATTGGAGTCATATCCTCAACTAATTCCAAATATAACCAAGGTGCTTGAGCCTCTAAAGCCTATAAATGGAGGCATTCTCAGTGTGAACAAGAGAGGAAAAAATCAGCAAAGCATTGTTATTTTTATTGTGGATCTTTAGAGAAAGGGTTGGACGAGGAGGACTTGGAGAGGCTGCTGCAACATCATCTGAAGATTGTAAGTTTCCTTTTGAAGTTCTCATCAATATACTTGGATTATTTCATTCTAGTATGTGTTTACATGTGCTTGTCTATGATTGTCTTAATATTCATAGATCGATTGATTTTATCTAATCCATTAGAATAGGAGATAGTCATTTGTTTCTTGTTGTCCATTGAATGTATTGTTCGAAACTTGTGGATTGGAGAAACTTGGACAAATGTCGTAAGTGAGGTACATCATACTTCCCCTCCTTCTCTCTTTTTCGATGGATAAAATGAATCTATAGGAATGGTAGTGTCCAAAGCTAGTTTTCTGTCTTGGTAAATGGGTCTGTACTCCAAGGGAAAGTTCACCTATCTGCAGGGGAATTTTTCCATAACAGAAATTGGCAAATCCACTAGGGATTGAATTTTCAGTTTGTTCTTTGATTGGTTCATCTGTTACCTTTTCCTATCCTTAGATCTCATTTGTTGATTTAATATGTCCTTACATCCTTTTGTCTTTTCTAATTTGTCTCACATAGCCTCTTACTGAATTTCCCTGAGTTTCTAATATTTTTAAGTTTTTCTCAAACTTTCCTCAGGAATAGCACCCCTCTATGGTTTAATTTAGAGAATTGTTTCCTAATCATCTCTCCTCTAGAGTCTACCAGAGAGTGGTGCAACGCTCTGGTTCTTTCGCTACCCGAGCGTCAATTTTTCTTTCTTTGAAAAACTACAGACTTTCTCTCTTGTTGGGCATAGTCCATGGATATTTTTCTCTGACTCGGATCTTATTATGTCATATCTTATCCTTTGTTTGACTCAAACTTGCTACCTTTCATTATTTTAGTCCTTATTGGGTTTGTTTTGTCTTTCCTTATTTACAAATCAACCATTCTCTCTCAAAAGTGGTTTCTTTTTGCTTCTCTTCTTGATTATCTAATTGATTGGAGGTTTTCATAAGGAAGGTCATTGATCATAGTATTTTTTTCCTTATCTTTGATCCCTTACTCAATTTAGGAAGACTATAAAGTGTGACTTTTGGTTTCTTAGTGTTTTTCCTTTGAGAGAATAGTTTGGTAGTTTTTCTTTTTTCGGTCTCTTGCTTACTGCTGAGAGTGTCTTTGTTGTGTAATTTTGATTCTTCTTTTTTCAAACCACTATAGMGAACCTTTTTCATTATTATAGAAAGMAAGAAKCATTAGACRAACATTTTAGTTTACATTCACAAWAAAACAAAGAAATACTTGGATGCATTGGTTTCGAATATTAAAAGGGTCCTCTTTATAATTCGACAATTGTTTGCAAGTCTTGTTGAGAACAAAATAGTATAAAATTTTKCATTCTTGAGTGTTTGTTAGTGACAAYAGGAAATAAACTTTTCTCCTTCCCATAGCTAGAATTTCATTGAAAAACAAAATTCATATCATTCTTTTTACCTTTTTGGGGAGTTGAGTATTAAACATCATCATTTTCACTATCATTCATCCTTGTGTAAYGAACAACCATGAAAATTAACACTAATTAAGATCAAACTAGAAACTTTTATGTTTTGGATCTTTACACCAACAATAGACTAGGACTAGAGATTTGGAATAGGTTGTGAGAATAACTCTCCAAATCATTCAAGGAAAATGCAGGATCTTGTGATAGGGAGAGGAAATCCAACCTTTGTATAAGCATAGCTAGGATTTCCCTCTCACACAGGGGTTAAACACGAGGTCGTGTGCRGGAGAGAAAAGAAGATTATCCSTCTGAGGCTCAACCAATAATAGTAGTATGATCATATATTGGGGGTTMTTCTTGAGGATAAACTGTTTTCATTTGGTCTCAGAGCTTCGTGAATTCTGAATCCGTTCGAGGTCGTCTGGAGTTTACCAGTCCATTTGTCCTCAATCCTCTTGAATAATTTTGGACTTGATATCCTGCCCATATGTTCAAAGTCGATTGTCGACTGTACCCACACAAAGGTTGACTACGAGTTGGTATCCTTATTAGCCATAATATTTACGGTCCTTACATGAGGTGACGGTTTTTGGCATAGGGGAAGACCTAGGGTTCAATGCTACAACAACACACCAACAAAACCCTAACTACCAGCCCTTTTAGCAACACCTGTGAAGTAGATGAAGTCTCACCCGAGGTAGAGGAAAGGGTGGTTGCAGAACTCAGGTGTCTGCAACCTTATATGGGACATGGATCTATGATTATAATACTTAATAGAGCACTTAGTACCATTAGTCCATCATTAATTACCCAATATCTACTCTGCAAAGGAAACAGAGCATCGCACCATTCACCCCGATCTAATGCATTTAAGCACTTAGCATATATAAATGGATCAGATCCAGCAGTTCAAGCATTAAGCATATTCACTTATATTAGATATAAAATTCAGATTCATCATAAGCACAAAGCATAAGAAGATCTATCTATCTATATATATCAAGCACTTAGAAAATAACACATAAATACATCAGACCATTGCATAGAGAAAAATAACACAGTATTTACGTGGTTCACCCCCACCCTAGGGATACGTCCACCAACTCTTCTTCTTTATTAGCTTCAATCAGTCATCTACATGCACAGAGCCATAAAAACCCTACTCCACATAGGATAGGAGATCTGTGTGCACCTCTCTAGATCCTCCTTCCCCAAGCTTGGTCTAGCACAAAGCCTTTCACAGTCTGTTACAACCACATGCACTTAGCTCTACAGTTTCTCACAATATGCATAGAGCACTTTCACTTAGCACTTAGCTTATCAACCTTACATCACATAGATGCTTATTCCCCCCCTTTACATTGCCTAGACATCTATTTATACTTTACAAAATAGGCCAAAACATGGGTAAACCCATGGGTYGACATCCCATTCCCATTACATATTCCCAAATCCCAAAAAGGACCCAAAAAGGGTCAAGATCCCATGATATATTMTTCGTCTTGYGCTCYATCTTCAATAGGTTGTCAAAGTCCMAAAATAGTTCAACATGACCAAGAATCTCCCAAAACTTGGTCAAGGGCCAATAGGCCCCCAACACTCACCTGTGACTCGTCCCGAGTCACTCTGGTTTGACTAGTTCTGCTTCGAATGCCTCGAKCTTGGATCGAGATGCTTCGACTTGMTTMTATGCTACAACCATCTATTTAGTGAACTCTTGGATGACTACATCATTGATAGGTCCTTMTAGACACTGTTCAKCTATAGTGACAACCTGCTCTAKCTCTGCTCCTTGGCCTTCTACCTCTGTAAACACTTGATAGGCCTTGTCTTGTAGGGGTTGGAGCCTTTGAGTTACTTCCATAACCTTGCTCTGGATAGTATGGATTTGTTGTTGGGCTGTCCRCTGCTCTTGGGAGCGCTTCATTCTTTCCATAGCTGACAGGGACTTCAGCTGCACTTGTATATTTTCGGCTTGATACTTTGCCTCTTAGAGCTTCGACTCCAGTGCCTTCAATTATGGGTTCTCCGTGAGTTGTTCATAGGTCTGGGAACTATGATCGGTAAGTTTCTTACATTCCAGGGTAAGAGCCTTTAGCCTTTCAACTGCGCTCTGGGCGGTTGCTTCTCTTTGGTATCTTACATCTTGTGGGGTCTCAAGTACAGTGCGTAGCTCCAAATCTACTATGTGTTGATGTAGTTGTTGGATGGTTTCTATGAGATGATTCACCTGTTGTGTAACTTGGTCTTCTGCCTTGATTTATATGATTTTCATAAAGTGAATTGATCTGTTGATCACTTATTTTACTTTGAGTTTCTCCGTGAGAAACTGTTCCTTTTATTGTTGTAGTTGTGCTTTTACTTCATCAAACTTTGCTTGGAGAGCAAGCTTTTCTTGTTCTGTAGCACTGTGTTTCTTGATGAGTACTCCTTGTACTTATGTTAAAGCCTAGGTTTCTTGCTATGTTTCTTCTTGTGCTCATTGAAGGCAAGCTTCGACTGTATCGGCTAGGTGGTGGAGTTGGGTTGGCTCATCTCCTAATTTTGGTTCTCCCGACATAGTGGAGACTGCACGACTGGACTATAGAGCCTACTGTACCCATCGAAGTTCAGTCTTAATTCGATCATACATATCCTCTTGCTTTGCTTCTTGTTTCTCTACTATTTCCAGCAAATCATCTTGAAGGGTTTCTATGAGGAAGTTGAAGTCATCGGAGGTGAGGACGCTCTGCATATTGGTCATGGTGGCCTTCGATTTATTTCGAGAGGAAGGTTTTAGAGGAAACCCTTTCCTCTTCTTCAGGGGATCAACCTCATCTCCTTGCTTCTGTTCAAATTCTTTGTCAGTCAACTCTTTTCCATCACCTCCTTGCTCTGGTGATATGGAAGCAGTCTTTACAGATGCATTGTCTATCTCTTGGACCTCTTTGGTCTTCTTTGTTCTGCTAGGTCTGGGTGTATCCTATGCAGTTTTTGGGTTTTTGATGTCAGATATCTCCGCAGGATCTGCTGGAATAAAGAGGTCCACCAACCAGTCCTTAGTGATCTCCTACAAGTCCTCCTTTGTCATCTTGTAGTAGAATTGAAGTTGTTTCTTGTGTTCGTCAGCGCGCTATGATGTAAATAAAATATCAGTCTACATTGAACTTCATCAAAGGCTAGAACCGGTGTAGAGTGTTTGGAGTCATGTGAGGCTCATACTATATGGATATCTTCAGCTCATTGTAGTAGGTATGAAAAACATCATTTGAATGCCACTATTTATTCATGTCTCTTGATTACCACAGTGTACTGAACTTCACGAACAGTGGTTCAAAAGGATTGATGTCCAGGAAGATCGTACCTTTCGGCATCTCCCAGGAAATAAAAGCTATAAGGATCAAGAGCCGACTGAAATGAAATCATATCCTTGATCTTGT
>JASDQU010819115.1:37046-47575 GCA_032191745.1 Picea mariana | reverse complement strand
TTTTCCATTCTGATTCATATCTTCTTTTGGCATAGTTACTTCGTGTTGTTGATATTCTTTCCTAAGATTCAAGGGTGATCCTTCTTATTTATCTGGAATAGGTACTTCAATCTTTTGTGGGTCTTCTAGTGTTCTTGCAACTTTGACATCCAGGTCTCTGGTGCTAAATATCTTCGATCTGTTCTTCTTTTCTTCAATCAAGTGTGTGATCCTTCTAGTCATGAATTCTTTTAAATCTTTCTTCTTCTTCTCTAAAGCTTCTTCTTTTTCTTGCCTTCTGGCCTGATCTCTTTCAATCCAAGGTTTTCCTAGTAGCATGGTAAATGGTGCGTTGTTCTCAATAAATGTAATAATCTCAAAATTTCCCTCTGTTGAAGTTCCATTGGCATTCATAGGTATTTGGGTGAGCTTTCCACATAAGTTTATCAACTTTACCTTAAATAGTCCTATCCCTCCTAATGAAGGAATCATAGCAGGCCTCCCTATAGCTTCCCAAGTTCTCTCTGTCATGATATTCACCTGTGTTTCCTCATCTAGAACATAGTCAATGTCGAGTCTCCTATTCTTGCTTCAAGGCTTTTTTTTTCTTTGAAGATCTCTGATAATTTGACATGTCAGTGGTCATTCAGGGTTTCTTTCATCTGTAGAAATGCTTTCTCTAATTATTTCTGGGATTCTGTCATAATATTAGTTTCTAGACCTATCTTAGGGTTTTCTTGTATCATGTTCATTTCTTCAATCTTAGCAATCATTCTAGGGAAATCCAATACTTCATGGTTCATATCTTTACAACAAAGACAACTAGGTCTTCTCCCAGAGCATTCCTTAGCAAGATGTCTCATTTTTATGCAACTGTAACAGAGGGTTAATCCTCTCTTTATTTTAAATGATGTTCATCTCTTCTTGTACTACGTGCTATGATCATGGTAGCTAACTTGCAAACATTTATTTCTAGGGTCCTACATACACTTATTAGTCCAAACATTCTTTCTATGCATAGGTATAACATATTTTTCACTATTCTTATCAGATCTACTCATACCAAATCTTMTTTCATCTATTAATACCTTAGTTTTCAAGCTAGGATAGAATCTATCAAACATACCTAGATCCATACTRTCGAAACAAAAATTTCCACTTATCTTACTTCTACAGAGCACAAACCTTTCAGATCTAGAACTTTTCACTATTCTTACCTTTATCAGAGCATAGAGATTTCAGATCTTACCTCTTTTCTTTAGATCAAACTTCTTTTCCTTAGCACAGAGCTTGTCAAACTAAGTAGAGTATTGTGCACTAGAGCAACAGATCTACGCACAAAGCTTTCACAATTTTAGGTCAGATCTTTGTACAGAGCTTCTTCTTCCTTAGTTCCCAACAATAATAGCTTCAAGTCTCGACAATGGAACCATTTGTTGGCACAGGGGCAGAACTAGGGTTCAACTCTACAACAACACACCAACAAAACCCTAACTATCGGCCCTTTCAGCAACACTTGCGAAGCAGATGAAGTCTCACTTGAGGTAGAGGCAAGGGTGGTTGCAGGACTCAGGTGTCTGCAACCTTAGTTGGGACATGGATCTATGATTATAATACTTAATAGAGCACTTAGCACCATTATTTCATCATTGTTTACCCAATATCTACTTTGCAGAGAAAACAGAGCATCGCAACATTCACCCTGATCTAATGTATTTAAGAACTTAGCATATATAAAAGGATCAGATCTAGCAGTTCAAGCATTAAGCATATTCACTTATATCAGATCTAACATCCAGGTTCATCATAATCATAAAGCATAAGCAGATCTATCTATCTATCTATCTATATCAAGCACTTAGCAAATAACACATAAATACATCTGAACATCGCATAGAGCAGATTAACACAGTGGTTCACCCCCACCCTGGGGCTACACCCACCAACTCTTCTTATTTATTAGCTTCAATTAGTCATCTACTTGCACAGAGCCACAAAAACCCTACTCCGCATAGGACATGAGATCTGTGCACACCTCGCCAGATCCTCCTTCCCTGAGCTAGGTCTAACACAAAGCCTTTCACAGTCTGTTACAACCACATGCACTTAGCTCTACAGTTTCTCACAATGTGCACATAGCACTTTCACTTAGAACTTATCTTATCGACCTTGCATCACATAGATGCCTATTCACCCCCTTTACATTGCTTAGACATATATTTATACTTTAAAAAATAGGCCAAAACATGGGTAAACCCATGGGCCGACATCCCATTCCCATTACATATTCCCAAATCCCAAAAAGGACCCAAAAAGGGGACGAGATCTTGTGATCTCTGCTTCATCTTGTGCTCCATCTTTGACAGGGTGTCGAAGTCCCAAAAAAGGTCAACATAACCAAGAATCTCCCAAAAATTTGTCAAGGGCCAAGAACGGTGAAGGGAAGTCTTTGATGTACCTAGAACAGATGTTGGTCAAACTCACTCAGGCTCCTTGGAGGGTAACCCATAGGTAAAACCGTGAGTGAAATTGCACCAAGGTGTAAGTCTGTTAAGTAGGCTGCCAACGTAACTGGTCCACCTATTCATATCCTAGCCCCTTCTCAATTTGATCACACAATGTTGGATTTCATCACCAACTAGTACGTTCATTGAGAGAAGATGTTTTTTTGCTTTTTGTTTTTCTATATTTTTTAGCGAGTGATGTTTGTTTACTTTAGTTGTCCTTAAAAATTGGTACTGTGGCCAATAAATATCTTCATATATCACATAGGATGCAAGGGTTTCCTCCATAAGGATATGAACCCTTACCTCCTAACTCACTGGAAGACACTTACCGTGAAGAGGTCAAAAACCATTCAGATGTTGGAAGTGCTTCTACTCCTTTTCTAGAAAATATTGAGAGAGATTTAGTTACGATTTAGGAAGKTTCCACCCTTCTTGCAAATCCAACTTTGGAAATTCCTCATGATCCACTCCTTGTCCGAGTGGACTCCTCAGGTAAAATTGTAGTATAAKATCAACCTAGCCTACTRTCAAGGCCATATAATCAACTAGATATTGAACCAATACAACCAAATTTTAACAAATAATACACTACCCTTATCTACTCCACTGAAATGGTAGATCCACAACAAACTCATGTTCATTCCATATAGAGAACTCCATCGGGTCGRGATATTTATGAAAAAATTAATTTCAACTGACCACTCTTTGAACCTCCACRTGCATCTACCACTATCGATGAAGATGTGGGACCATCAAGACAACCTATTAACCATCCTATCAATCAAACAATCAATCTCGCTACCACTTCCAGACAAGTTAAAAGTGAAACAAGAGTCGTGTTACCCAGTCATTTGAAAAGTACCCTGATGGTTATGCATACCATCCCTCTTCAACCAACAACTTCATATACTCCACAAAACCTTGTTGGGACACCATCACATCAAAGGATGCAAAACCATTCCACACAAAAAAACCCAACTGTGGGAAAAATCCCTACCGGGGGGAAGCCATCCTTCGGCACACAAATTCCAACTAGGGGGAAACCCCTTTCTACCGGACAAATCCTAGTTATTACCCAACCAATGGTAGGGGGGCATTTTCAACCTTCGTTTATCATGAACCCCCCACAATCCTGGAAACCACCCCAGAGAGGGCTATTTCATCAGCCACATCAGGGAGGACCATCAAACCCCAACCCACAAGGAGGAATCCTAAATCCCAATACTTCTGGATTACATTCTGGAGAACCCTTCCTAAGAGTCCCGAATCCCACTTGGGGTCCTAAAGGCCAACCATCTTTTCCTCTCCAAGGGAAAATTCCTTACCCTCCTCAAGGTCAACCTGGTTACCCTCCTCAAGGGCAACCTGATTATTTTCCTCAAACTATTCAAGTGAACTATCCTCCCCAGGGCTACACTAGTTATCCTCCCTAGGGAAAAATGGGTTTCCCCTCTCCTTTTATGCAAATTCCTCAACAAATGAATCCTACTTTTGTTGGTCAACATTAGCAGCATATGGGAGGGTGTGTTGGCTACAACTATCCACCACAACCAGTTTACGGTCCTACTGGTGTTCCTATGCCACACCAGTATCATCATCAATTCAATCGACAATTAATATTCTTAGCCACTCTAGATCTACCAGATTTGTCAAGATTAACCAACAATCCCATGTTACACTCCCCTTTTTGGCCATTCATTCCTGCCAAATTACCTTATGATATTCCAAAATTTGACGGAAAACCTGGTGAAGACCCTAATAACCACGTTATGACGTTTCATCTGTGGTGTTCATCAAATTAACTAATGGATGATTCTATCCGGTTACGTCTTTTCCAACGTACACTTATGGGTTCAACGACTAAATGGTACATTTATTTACAATGTGGAACCTTTTAGGATTTTAATTCCCTTTCCATGGCATTTATCACTCACTTCAAATTACCTATCTACTATGAAATTGGCACGAAACTTTTGACCTCCCTTCATAAGACTAACTCCGTACATATTCATGAATGGAGACGACGATGACAATTGATCAAAGAAACCATTCCCTACCAATTGTTGGTTGAATGGTTAACCAAATCTCTTTTACCTCCTATTTCTTGCGATGTAGCCATGGGTGATGTCATTACAGAAGAAGAAGCCATTTCTTATGCCCAATATCTAGATTTGGTTTATTCCTAATACAGTACCTTGTATGAATTGATTCCAAACTCTCCCCGTCCATCAACCGACCCCTTAAAACCATCCTCCACCTCTCACAAGGATGGAGTTATCGGTTCCGTCAAAATCCATTCCAGTTCACAATCAACCGGCATGACCAATCATTCAGTCACTGCCCCGACTACCGGGTTGAATCCATTCTCATCAAACTCTACCCTGACTCAAGTATCTGAAGTGAATGCAGTTCAATCTTCTTCTCCGCAATAGTCAGGGAGGAAAAACAAAACTAAGAATAAACTTAAGAAAAACAATAATAAAACTAAAAATCCAAAAACACAAGCACAACCACCTGCTACTAAGAAGCAACCGCAGTGAAAACTAAAATTTCCATGTCTCATCTGTGGTGAAGATCACTACACATGAGACTATCCCCATCGAGACAAAGTTGCTAAACTTTTTAAAGGGAATTCTAAACCCATTATATTGACACATCCTTTCCCATAGCAGAAGTCCCTGATTACACAAAATCCTACTCCTCTAGTAGAAAGTAACACCAATCATCCTCCTAACAAGGAAGATTCATCGAGTTCACACATTTACATGTTTAATGGGGTAGATTTGACTGCTCGTACTACGACATATGACACACCACTGGGTAAACCTGATAAGGAAAAAGCAATTACTGGGACTACACCAGATCCACCATCCACTTCAGTTAGTCCTCCATTTGGACTGCTCTAGATTGAGAAACCAAATTTTGACTCTATCTTATGCCCACCCAAGAGCACAAACCGAAAATTGACCTTTAATCCTAATTCATGTGCTTTTCAAAACTAAAACATTGTTTGAATATTTGGCCCCAACACCTTGCGCTATGTCATCTATCGAAGTTCTAAATCATTGTCCTAGACAACATATAACTCTCTTGGCAGTCATCGGAGCTATAGATCCTGAGTCATCCAATAATATCATGTTCAACCTAGATAATTTTAAATCACAAGTCTCTCACCAACTTGCTTTCCAAATCGATGTTGTTTTCCATAATCATCATATTCATCATACGATTTTGGATGAGGGGGAATCCACATGTGTCATGTATTTGGCTTGTTGGAAAGGCCTTAAATCACTTGGTCTTAGTCAATCTCCCACCATTTTAAGAGAATTTGATGGAATAGGTTTCCATAGTCATGGATTATTAAAATCCTTATCCGTTCATCTAGGAGGTAAAATTGTTTCTATAGATGTTGAAGTAGTCGACGCTCCCCTCCATTATAACTTATTTCTAGGGAGAAGTTGGTTCTATGCTATGGTTTTCATTGCTTCATTGGTTTTTTGATGTGTCCAATTCCCTCATCAAGGTAAAATTGTGGCCATCGATCAGTTRGATTACTACACCCCCAACGTTCGCACTCAATCAATCAACAACATTCCTTTTTTGGGAGACTCAAAAATCACTTATGAAAGTGTTGGGGTAGGTATCTTGAAATATTCTTCTCTCATGGGTACCTTCCCTACACCTCTTTGTACAACCACGCAATGCATTGCAAYRGTTAATATGATTTCATCTATGGTACATCAATCCCTCGAATCATCTGATCCTTGGATCGTAACTAGTCCCTTAGAGTTTGATACAATAGATGACACCATTCCACTTAGTCCTATAGAGGCCCAATATGACGCCATTCGGTCTACCTCTCCTTCACTGGACAACCAAAATCTACTAGCATATACTAAATATTTGTTACCATCCTGGTTAGATTCCATATCCTCTATGTTTGATTACATCCTACATATTTTTCCATCAGATGAATCTATTATAGAAATTCTTAGTATCAAGGAGACACCATGGGATGACAACCACCATCGTTCATCCTTTCTTCCYAGTTTGGATGAAATCAAGAAAGATATTTCCTCTATCTTTCCTAGCGATGTCGTCGACTTTCCCCAATCTCTGATACTCACTCAAGATACCATCTCTGAGGGGAATTTGGGAAATATCTCTCACACGATTATCATAGACATATCCATTAAAGAAGGTATTGTGGAAAACATACAACTAGGTTCCAGTTGTTCAGCTGCAGAAGTTGAAACTTATATCGCCTTGTTTAAATAATTTATCGACATCTTCTCATGGAGCTATGAATAAATGTTAGGGATTGATCCTTCGATCATTGTGCATGAAATAAAAACTTACCTAGGAGTTAAACCTATGAGATAGAAACTTCACCCAATTCATCCTAAAAAAACCGTGGCAATCAAGGCAGAAGTCAAAAAATTATTAAAATATAGTTTCATTTATCCCATCCATCTGACCGAATGGGTTTCCAACATCATTCCGGTCACCAAGAAACAAGGGAACATTCATGTTTGTTTCGATTATCGGGATCTTAATAAGGCTTTTCTAAAGGACAATTACCCTACACCCTTTATCGACCAAATTATCGGTAATTGCACCAAAAGCATCATTTTCTCTTTCATGGATGGATTTTCTGGATATAACCATATTGACATTTTATCGGTTGATCAACACAAAACAACCTTCTTATGCCCATGGGGTACTTTCGCCTATTCAAAATTTCCTTTTGGCCTTAAAAATGTTGGAGCCACTTTTCAGCGGGCTATGTCGTATGCATTCCATGACATCAAACATATCATTGAAACTTATCTTGATGACTTAGCAGCTCACTTGACTCTTCACCGAGACCACATTGGTCACCTACAAGCCATATTTCTTTGATGCAAGTTTTACAACATACGTTTGAACCCCCATAAATGCATTTTCATTGTTGAATCAGGGAGATTCCTCGGCTTTGTCATTTCCAAAGATGGGATTAGGGTGGATCCCTTAAAATGCAAAGCCATTCTCTCTTTACCCCCTCCTAACAACCTTACCCAACTGCAAAGTTTGCAAGGGAAGGAAAACTTTCTTCGTCGTTTGATTTGCAATTAAGACAAAATCACTAAAGGATTCATGAGATTGTTGCAGAAAAATGTCGCTTTCATCTGGGATGCAACTCCTCAGTGTTGGAGAAATTTCTATTTTCGACACACTAGTTCAGTGGGAGTAATATTAGTTCATTGGGAGTTAACTGACTAGTTCTATTTTTACCATCACTATTATGCATGCACGCATTACTAAGGAAAGCTAACTACTTGATTTATTTTCTTAATTATGGAATGCTTTTCCCTATATATAAGTGTATTCCACTCATTCATTGTATCATATTGATCATGATCTATGTATCAATCATCAGCTCATTGGAGTAGTGTGAATATATTTTCTCATTCTTCCATATTGAATCTCTCTTATTTTCTTGATAAAATTTGTTTGTACTTGCTTTAGCTAGATCCCCTGTGCAGGTTTCCATGAAACACTGACATGGTATCAGAGCTATGCTGCTTGGAGCAAGCCAGACAAGCCAAAGAATAAGAAAAATCGAGGTTTTAGCGAGCAAAATCCGTGGTCGTAACTTTCAACAATTATTCCTCCCAAAATGTTATGTTTTTGAGGAAACGGCTTGCCATGACAGTAAATCGACCCATTTTGGAAGTGGGTTTTCAGCCGTTTGGCGAGATTCTTTACCGTTTTCGCAGAAAGTGAGTCACAAGATAGCCTCCTAAAACTGATACGAATCTGTGGTTGTACCTTTCGACATTCATTTCTCCCAAAATATTACATTTTGGAGAAAACGGTCCTCCTAGAAAGTAAATCGGCCCATTTTGGAAGTGGGTTTTCAAAATGTTGGTGAGATTCCTCACTGTTTTCTCAAAAAGTAAGTCGCAAGATCATCTCCTGAAATTGATATGAATTTTTAATTTCTTAAATTTTCACTTGCAGATTGAGAGTAAATTTTTAGGGGTTTTTGGAATCAGTGGGAGAGATGGATATGAAAACTATTATACAACCAAACTTGGTGGTAATCCTCACACCATACAATTATTTTTATTGGAAGCCCAAGGTAGAATTCCAACTCAGAAGGAAATGATTGTATAATTTGACGATGGCGATAGAAACAGAACCTACATCAGCGATTGAGAAGATGAGATGGACGAACCGCAAGGATGAGGCCATAGGACTACTTCTTGAGTTAATCTCCATTGATTTGTGGTTTTATGTTGCCGCATGCAAGACTCCAAACGATATCTGAACCACCTTGGAAGGAATCTTTGAAAAGCAGGATGAGATGCGAGGTCATATGATTGAGGTAGAGTTGAATACCTTAGACCCTAAAAGTTTTGATAATATACAAGATTTTTTTACTAAATTTAAATCTTTGCTATTAAGATTGGGTGAATGTGGTATTGATAAGTCTACATAAGAGAAACAACTTATTCTAACAATCTTGGCCAAGCTAGGACCAGAATACACTGTATATGTCTCCAATTTCCATTCCGACGGATTTCTTTTTGGAACAAATTGGAAAATGCCTACGTTGGCTCAGTTCATTGAGTCTCTTACACAAGAGAACTCAAAACTCATACATATGGGCCTCATGAAAGATCCCAAAGAACATGCACTCACCATGCAGGATGGAAAAGGGTCATTCAAATAGAATATGAAGGAGGGATATTCCAAATCCTTTAATGATTCTTCAGGTTCCAAAGACTCTTCAGATTCCAAGAAGAAGAAGGGAAAGTAGTGCACTTATTGCAATAAACTGAATCATGAAGAATCCACATGCATGAAGAAACAGATCGATCTTATGGCACATGCACTTCAACAGAACAACCTTGGAAACTTCTTTCTAGAGGGATTCAAGAAGCAGAAGGAAGAAGATCCTGCTCCTAAGAAAGGTAATCATCATGCTCTTGTTGCAATTAATTCTTCATTTGATTCATGGATTATAGATTCTGGTGCAACCCATCATATGGCAGCGAAAGAGGAATTTTTCTCTTCCTTGAGTCCATGCTCAAGACCCCCTATTCTCATGGGGGATGATACTCCAGTAGCAGTAGCAGGAAAAGGGAGAGTGGAAATCCATAATGGCATTTTTGAGAATGTTTTGCATGTTCCAAATCTTTCTATGAATCTTCTCTCAGTTTATCAGATCACTCAGAAAGGAAAAAAAGGTTGAATTTACATCAGATTTAGTTTCAGTAATTGACATGCATGACAATTCCATCATTGCAATTGGTGAGGTGGATCACAAGTCAAGGTTGTATAAATTCACAAAGTTTTCTGACGATGACTCCTCTGTTCTATTTACACATAAGGAGAGTACTTTGCATGCACCTCCAGTACAACATGCATATACTCTTATTCTTCCATCAGTTTCAGACATCAGAGATGATTCCATACACTCTGGTTCTATACATGGAAATAAACAGGTAGTACATCCAAATAAGAAGCCAGCACCAAAGCTTCAGCAGATGCCCAAGAAGGCACATACCACACTTTAGGCAGTAGACAACCTTGCAGGGAATCCATTGGATTCGAGGAGGAATCGATCTCAGAAGGAACCTTCTCGTGTATTTTCAGCTTCACTACCTACGATGCCCATGCATTTCTATATGGTTCAATCTATTGATCCACAAAACTATAATAGGGTTGTGGGAAATCCATTATGGCAAGCAGCCATGCAGAAGGAGTATGACTCACTCCTACAGAACCAGACTTGGAATCTGGTTCCACGTCCACCATAAAGGAATATTTTCAGGTGTAGATGGGTCCATAAGATTAAAAAGTACAAGGCCTGACAAGTTGCCAAAGGACTTCATCAGATCCATAAATATTTCTACATCCTCATGAAGACTTTCAATGAGCAGAAATTTCATACTTTGCGGGATCGTCTTGCAGTGAAGAACACAATTGTCTAACAACTGTTATTTTCTTCTTTTGATACATTATCTTTTGAGGGGGGGGTTTGTTCCCATGTGG
>JASDQU010819114.1:19762-35366 GCA_032191745.1 Picea mariana | reverse complement strand
ACGACCACTTCCTACTCTATTGACATTAGCTTGAAAACAGATCTATCACTGAATGATAAGTTCATGTAGCATCAGACACAAACTAGAAAGAAACAGGCCAAGCGTGTCATATTAATGAGAATAATGACAACAGTACTTACAATCGTAGATGCGAATGCGACAGCTTCGTCAGATCTTCTTCGTCTAACCCTTGTATGAAAGATCCACAACCTGGATGGCAGCAACTGCACTGATAACTCTTCTCTAGCTGACTGCAGATTTCCTCCAAGATCATAAGTTTCATATATGTAATTCTTCCCCTCTCTCTTCACCATTAGAGCTTGCTTATATAGGTTGGAAGGAGGCTAACCATTTGAGTTATGTTTAGAACCAGTTAGGAACCTCTTCCTTGATTGAGAGATATTTTGACAAAACCAAGAATTCGAGCTTAACTGCCTCCTAAACTCGAATGATTCTCCCCTTATTCTTCTCGCCGGGCTAACAGTTCACTCATAATAGGGAGCGCTTTTTCAGAGAGGTCACAGAGTGCTATAACGCTTCTAGAAAGGTCTAGAGAAGCGCCAGCGCTCCAAATTTGGGTAACGCTCCTGCAAAGGGGTGGAAAAGCACTATAACTCTCCTCAGCCATGGTGGAGGGGCGCCAACACTTCTCAGGTAGTGTTAGAGGAGCGTTCCCCTTCCAAAACCCTGATTATGAAGCCTTCTAAGATGTCAAGAGATGTTTGACCTCAGTAGACCAATTTTCTTCCTTCAAATTGAGTAAATGAGGTGTTTCAAGCGTCTCCATGATGTCATCATTAAGGTACCATGATTCAACAGTATTTACGACATCCTTATGGCCAACTTGTGACATTTGCGACAAGTTGTACAAGAGTTGTGACACTTGCGACAAGTGAGAGGTATGTGCGACACTTATCCAGGTGAGTGATTTGGATGTGTAACATATGCGATGAGAATAGGGAAAGAGATACCAACAAAAGGAGAAACATATTTAAAAGAATCAAAACAGAAGAAGAATCATGAGTAGATGCCTAATTAATATTAGTCATACATACCAGATGTATAAGAGGCCAACTTTATAAAGAAACCCCAGAAAAGATTTGGAAAATATAAAGGAAAGTTACCCTTCAAATGTTTCAACTATGGAATAATAAGACATTTTTATAACAAATGTCTCTATCCCAAGCATGAGGATAGTGATGATGAAGAATCCCACAACTAGAAAGACCATGAAAGGGATAAATAACAATACAAGAATAAATCTTATAAGAAAAAGAAAAACCTCTACTCCAAAGAAGACATCAGTTCTTTAGACATGATTGAATATGATGGAGAGATTCTATTTATGGGAATGGAAAATAATAATGAATCAAATTTTGAAGATGAAGGAGATGTAAACCTTGAAGAAGAACTTATCAGTGCACTTGAAGACCTAAGGAAGTATAAAAGGAAGAATAAATCATTAAGAGACGAACTATCAGAATATGAAGAAGAACAAAAGTCAAGAGAAACGAAAGTGTCAAATACCATTAAAGAAACATAGTAAGTCATAAATACTTTGAAGACTCAACTCCAGGAAGCCAAAATAATTGAAGAATTCATTTTACAAAAATTCAATGATAGGGAACATGACTATGAAAATATAGAGGATGAAATTGATATTCTAAAAGGAGAACTTGAGAGGGAAAAGAGAAAATCAAGATTTACAGACAACTCAAAAATTCTTGATAATATTCTTTAAAGTAAAAAATCACCAAATGACAAGACATGATTCAACCTCTATAATAGATAAGACTTGCAAATTTCTAGGAGTTTCCATACCAAGACCGTTGAAGAATATTTCTAATAAGTAGAAATCAACACCTCCCACAAAATAAAAGGAAGACAAATGGAATGTAGTGACCAAAGGGTTTCCCCCTAATAGATATCAACATATATTCCTTGGACACTGCTACTCTTGCAATAATTTTGGACATAAGGAAGTACACTGTAAGGATTATGGAAGAAACAATCTTAGAAATGTCCAAAGGTATAATAACAATAAGAAAAATATAGAGAAAATAAACTATAACTCTCTCTCTCCTTTACAAAAGTACAATGTTGAATTCCACTGGTGCAACAACTATGGTCATAAATCCAGTGAATGTAGACTATAAAAATATTCCATGAAGACTACTATCTCCAACATCCATGAAAATTATAAGAAGACATGGAGAATAAAATATGAAGTACAAAGAAAGAAATATAATGAAGATATTACACATGAAATTAATGAAGTTGATAATAGGAGAATGATGGGTGAAGTACCTAATAAGTAATGTGAAAATCATAGTTTTTCTTATGAAGTGGATTGATCCCAAGAAAGAAGAGTTTCTAAAGAAGAATATGACACATTTATAGATCTTGATGATGTTGTGTGAATCAATAATTCTTTAGCCAATGAAATAAATACAATAAAAATAAATTCTAAAGAATAAGATGAAGAAGCCTTTATTGCACAAAATAGTGGTGATGATGTTGAACTTTCAGAAGCAGATAAACTAGCAGAATTGAGAAATAAATATCTTGGAAGGTTTTCAATTTTATTTTAATGATTTACTAAACTCCCCCTCAACTGAAAATACAAACAAGAGGAAGGGATGGATTAAAGGATTGACTAAAATCTTAGTATCATGAATTGAATATGAAGCAAAACTTGATGACAAATTTGACCATTCTCTTAAAATTTGTTGGGCATTAAAAATTGATTTCAATGGAAGATGCTTCAGAACTTTTTTTTATATGAATAATCAAGGAAGGCCTATGAGGACTATTCAAAATCAACAATGAAGATGTTGGTATGGCAACTCCTAGAAATTTGTCCATAAAGATGAATGAACATCCCGAACTGTGATGAAATCTTCATCATTTGGATCAAACTTAAAGATACTATCAACCTTGTTAAGTCACATAAATAAAACAACATTCTCTTCAATGATGGGAATCCCAAAAGAATAAGAAACTTATGAAGATGACTCTTACTTCCAACAAAATGTTATTGAGAAAAATATCATGGTTTAAGGAACTACATGATTAATATCAGATTTACTTCTATTTGAGCAGAAATATGAGCCTGAGCATGATATAAATGTGAAGAAGATGGTTGTGATAGTATGTGAACTGAACCATATCACTGTTTAAGACAACAAAAATGAAGAGGCCCTTGGGTTACAAATGAGAAAATAGATGACTACCATCATAAAGAAATTGGGAGCAATTTTGAAGGAAGTGAACATAGTTCTTGAGAAACATGTGTAAAAATATTGGAACACTCTTGAAGGAAGGAAGGGAAAACATGATTAAAGAATATTCTGTGCATCATTGAAGTAGCCTAGTTAGAAGAGAATTATAGCTTAAAGTATAATGACTGACTAAAACATGTCTCAAGTAGTTGAAGCAACAATACATAAACACATGATATGACCAAATTAATGTTTTTTCTAAAGGGGCTGAAGTAGAAGTTGGTTTCTATAGAATCAAAGGACTATGGTAGAGCATGGACTTGACATATGTTGACAAGGGTCTAGTTTCTCTTGAATGGTATTTATTTTATAATATTAGTTGTCAAAGGGGGAGAATTGTCGATAGGGGGAGTTTCAAAATACAAGAAGGAAATTTACTTTTCCTTTGGTGTCAAAGGGGGAGAGATAAATAGTAAAACAAGTCCAAAACATAAAGTATGAAGATAGGGGGAGAATCACCAGGGGGATCAAAGAAAGTCCCTTCTATCATTGTTGTCAAAAGGTGAGTGTTAACATCGAAAAATGTCTCACTACAAATACAGACAATGGATGAAGAAAAAATTAACAAAAAGACAACATACTACCAATATTCATGGAAGGATTATGCCCAGTTTGCCAAGACAATCATAAAACTATGTAAAATTCGTTCTAGAAATCCATGCACATTCATCCAAAGAAGCATGTGCACATCCATGCATTCCAACACAATGTATGATACACACAGTGCACGAATGACATTTGAAAGAACCACACAGATGCAGAAACGACGCATTGATGAGTTTGGTCGGGCCTCAACCACTTTTGGGATGAAGGGGATTTCTCCCATACCCAAAATCACCCCCAATTTTCACCTTGAGATAACTTAAAAGGATGGGAGGTACCTCCAAGGGTCTCCCATTCACATTTGAAACTAGTTAAGAAAAATATTTCCATCCTCGCATAAATAAAGGGCCATTGTATGAAAAAATGAAGAAGCATTTGAGTATTGTTATGCTGCTCATTTTTAGCTTTGGGAAACAATCTTCCTCTTATAAAGATTTTGGGTATCCATAGAAAGTGTTAGAGCTCTCTCCTCTTGAGTATTATGTCACTCTTTTCTTCACCATTTTTCTTTGTTAGCCATTGATAGTAGAAAGAATGCTTTGTACTTGGGGACTCAAAAGCCTTCCCAAGGAGGAAGAGGGGACTTTTTAGTTCCCATATTTCTCTAAGGAGTATCAATTTAAAGATCAATTTACTTGGTATCTCTCTCTTTTTTTTTTCTTTGTGCATTCATTTCAAGTTATTGTTTACTTAGTTTAGTTTAATTTCATTGTTGTTTATCTCTTGTTTTTTTATGTTAGTTGAGCCACTAGCCAACTAACTCTCTTTTGTGCTTTCTGGATAGCCTAACTAGATAGTTAAGGGACCTCTTTTTTCTTTCTCTTGTGACAGAAGAAACCCAACATATTGGAGACCATACTAGGGATTTGAATAAAAATTATCCCCAATCAGGCTGTTAGAGTGTTTTTTCTTACTTGTTTGCATGTGCATGGGTCAAAATCATCCTAAACTGACCCCTTGAGAGAAGGATTTCACCCCACAATGAGAGAATATTTTCAAAATTTCGTCTCGCCAAACTTTCTGCATGCGTGTAGGTTCGTGAGGAATAGTTTTGGCAGGTGTATGTGACACACCGTCAAATGGAAGGTCAAATCTAGACCGGTGTTGTATAAATAACCCAAGCCATTTGGAATGTAATGAATCGACAGGTTTAATGGATCTGTTGGCCAACTAAAGTCCTAAAAATAATAAAAGAAATGAAACTGATCCAAAAAGTTATGCTAATTTTACTAATTACAAATGTTCAAATGAAACATGAATATGTACAATGATTATAAACAGTTTATGTACAATGCACAAGATTTACTTGACATCTTGCAAAATGAATGTTCTTAAAAGTGTTTATGAAGAGATAAAGAAATCACATACATTTTTATGTTTTCTTTTGAATATTTAAAGTTCTAAAACTAATGAATGCTAATAAAATATAATTGAAATAAGAATACATCAATAGTAAAAAGATAATTCATGTTGTTCTTATTTCATTAATAAATAATTTAATTAAATAACAACTAAACTAACTTGTAACTAATCGACTAAACTGAACTTAATATGTTCCTGTACAATTCAAACTTCTGACTGTCCTGCATATGAGGGAAACCTGTAACAAAAAAGTGTTAATACTCCCAGAACAAACTCAAAGATGCATTGGAGCGAGAATATAACATCATAATGATAAGTGGACAGATATGGTGACCTTATGATAATAAAAACTTATAAAGAGAGGAAAATCAATTCAAAGCATTAATATAATCCATCATTTAATATCTAGAATAAATCAACAATAATCAAATGGCAGATTGATCACAGATGTAAAATGGAATAAAAAATTACAGACATCATCAAAATACTTAATAATATGAAATACCATATGATAACCGGACTAAAGTTGCATCACACATAATAATATTTCATAAGATGAAGGAAATAAAAAAACATAATGGGGTAAGCGTCACACAAGTCTAAAGCCAAATGATGAACAACTTCTCCATATCAATTTTCAAAATCATATGTCCATAATGTATCCCAGCCAAAGATGTCTTCACTACTAACAATGATCACTATTTAAACTATTTTAGGATTCACAAACTCTTATCATGCAAGATAGAGTGAAATCCCTAAAAAATTGATAGTTTTACAAAAATAGTACAACAGAAAACCACTCCTGTAGGAGTTGGTTTGTCAAAATAATAACAAAGTTTTATCTAAATAAAATAAAGAAACTACTAAATAATAGAGTGTATGATACAAGATGGTATCTCCATGTAAACAACACCATAATTATCATTTTCCCGTAGATAGCAAAACAAAATTGATATTTAGAAAATAATGCTAACTACTATTCAGAAATAGACTAGCTACAAAATCATAGATTCTGTAGCTAGTCTTATATTAACCAAGAAAATCAAAAGAAAATCTTCCTATTTTAAATATCCTAACAAAATGAAATAAAATAAAATCACACAAAATCACTTTTACCATTAGAAATTATACAGTGAAGGTTAAGACAATTATGAATTGATGATGGCATTGAAGTTGGTTGCATTTTTATAATTATATTACCGGATCTTTTGGGTATTTTATTTCCCCTTTCTGGGCATGCTTTCAACTCTTGGTTTTCTTGTTCAAGTAGAGAATTCCGAGCAACCAGATGTTTTACTTGCACCTGTAGCAATGGTATGTCCCTGTAATAGCGTTCTACCCAATCCAAACAACTTCCACAATGTATCGGTGCTATAGTGGGCCGACATGGAATGTATTCAACACTGGGTATTTTGTTCTTCCTTGTGGCTTGTTTCAAGTCATCTATAATGCCAGCAAATCCCTCTTGGAATTTCAGAAACGAGGGTAAACTAGAGACAAGGCATACTACTCATCTTGACCAACAATTTCATTTTTGAGACATTGGTTGTTCGGATCTTCCTGAGCAAGGAAATCATTGATCTCTTCTTCTGAACAGTGATCATTGACCTCGATTGTAGAGATCGAGCTCAAATGATCCTATTTTTGATTTCTTAAACTTATAGATATCAATCAACCAGATCTCTTATTCATAAAATTTAGATGTGATCCTTGTTGTTTCTTACCCTTACGAATTTTATTTACAATAGGTTCGTCACTATGGCCCTAATTCGGTTTGTTGGAAAGAACAAGGGAGACCTTTCCTTTTAATTCGTCCAATACTTGTTCCAATGATTTTGTGGGCAAAAAAGTGCATCATGATGTTTCAACCATGGGGGTTTGCAAAGCAACATACATAGATTCATTAACTTCACAGTCGACATGTGAGTTGAAACCTAGACTCTTGGTCACAAGATTATCAGAAATTGGGTTCACGTTTACACGTGAATTCATTGTATTGTTGGGTTGGGAAAAACCATTTTGACTGAAAAAACTCTCCCAAGTGTCCCCGATTTGTGACAGGTGCGATAACAATAGGATTTTTATAAGCCAGTGATGAAAGAGGCTTGACAAAGAGTTCATTCTCTGTCTCTTATAGAGTTTTGAAATTTTATATAGGCTCATTAACAAGTAGAATGACATGTTTAGTTTAAACCCTATGAATAACATCAACAGTCAGATGTGGTATAAAAAGACCAAACCATACCTTCCCTCGCATGTTACAAACTATTTTAAAATCAAAATAAGGTCGTGCCATCAAGGTTTCAAGAGGTTAATAGGAATACCTTTAGGGAAATAGGTAGACTTGCGAGAGACCATGAACAATCTCCATGGAACATCCTCCATTTTGGCATTTTTAAACCACTTTTCACCTTCCTGTGGGAATCTTGTTGCTTGGGCTATAGAGTCCTTTGTGACCTCCAATTGCACATCCCCAACCTTGGCCCTAAACCCATCAAAATTTTGTGCAAAGGCATGTGCGACTGCAAGTTTGTAACCTTTGAATTTCCTAAGGAAGATATCCTAACTGTGAGCCGTCAAATCGTCTATGGCATCATCGTGGGCAGGAAGGGCCTGGCATCCATTCGGTTCGATTCAAACCACAGGTACCATGGCCACTGTGAAATAGACACAATAGATATCAGAGGAGGTGGGCTTCAACTTCCAATAAATGAGTAGCAAAGAGAGGTCTATGAAAACTAAAATGGCTTGATACCTACGAAGCTTGGAGACTATCATGCCTGATAAATTAAGTTTGGAGAGATAGAAAACTAGGGAGCTCACAGAACTATGAGACATTACCCATAATGAAGAACAAACCCTCAACCACAATCAAATGCCAATTCGAATGATGAATGGGTTCATTAATTTCACAGGACAATAGGATTAGGTGTATTCTTAGGTACATCATAAATGTACCAAATGACATGACAACGACATGACCGATATAACAAAGGTCTTGTATCAATTTCTAACCCAAGCTTGCAACACGAAAATTATCAAACCGTATAATCAACCATGTATAATACCATCATACATAAAAATGTTATAATCAATTAATCAATGAGCTCATAAAACTTCCATTTAGTAACGTATAGGTGCCTTCAAAGTGTAATCTCTTAGGTATAAAATACAAACTACAGAATCATTACCCAGGCTAAGTTTAAATTTCATGCTTTCAATCATGAATTTAAAACCAAACTAACAAAAATTTAAATGAAAAACTCATAAGATAATTTTATCCCAATACATCACCTCGAAGCCAAAAGATAGAAATGTTTATGAATGTAAGGAGGAGGCAGCTACATAAAGGTTTTATTTCTTTGTGATGATTTTTAAATGTGATAAAAATTGATAGAATTGGTGGCTGCCAACAATGGTGACACGCTGGGCGAAACAGTTATCTCTGCATCACCAGAAAATTTATGTCAGGGGCACAGATGAATTTTTTTTTAGAAATAGTTAACGATAGATCAAGCATTCCAATTATAACTTAGAAAATAACACAGTTTAGCATTGGAAGTATTTCTGTATGACAATGTAATTTGGTATCTTATTTTGATCATAGGTATAGCGATGTTTATGCATATCACTTCAATACCGTTGACAGGGCCACTACTACCAACAGGCGTCCATAGCCTCGATAGGGATTTCATTTATCCCACCCTAGTGATTTTATCCTATCCAAGAGTCGTCCATTCATGATAAAAACATATTCACACTTGATCAAATTAAAGGACATACCTAAGGATATTCTTAAACCCGTCATTTCTTCGCTGCCAGCGGGCCTATTCAGTGCCCCGACGAAGTTGCCTTGGTATCATGAGTGCATTTATCTGTTGTTAGCAGATATGTTCAGTGTCCTGGCAGGCTTACAAACACTTCCCACACATTACAATTCTTACAAATCTCTATAATTTGTTTATAAATTTGAAGAAACTTCATGATATTCAAGAGAGCGGGGTGATACTGAAAATCTCATAGTTTGGAATGAAAAGTTTAATCATTTGCAAATTATTTTTTTGTTTTGAGGAATTTCATCATGATTTGGATAGTTAGATATCTGTTAAGAAATCCTCTCTAGTATGGGGAAGCACACTGAGTTGTTCTCATTAAAACAGGGGAGGCATTAGAATTTTGTTAAGGATAATCGCATTTTCCTGTGATTTTAATGAGAAACCAGAAACACTATTTGAATAGAAACTTCCCTTTGTTGATCTGAGTTTTAGCACTTACTAGTCAGGTGCTTGAAAATTTATCAACTGCTAATAAAGAATAAGAGTTTTGATTCCCTTCTGTTAGCGTCAAAAGTCACTCCTGGATTGTAGCAGGAGCAGAGCCTGACACCCATCAGTTTTTTATGTCATGATAGTTTTAATGGGTGATCAAATGGGTAGAGACTCAGGGGGATATCACTCCAACTCGGGGACTGGGTCTAGTATGTAAGGAACAAAGGAGTTCTTGATCTAACTTCAGTCAGTGAGTTGATTTAAAGATGAGCAGGTCGAAGACTTGGTGAGAAGAGTGAACAAACTACCTCAGGCAATAGACCTTTCAGTAGTTTGTAGAAGAAAAACTCTGAATGCAAGATCCTCTTAGTTTAGGGCTTCGAGAAACTGAAGGGGGGACTCGACTGGATTCTCCAATTCCAATTTGTTCAGCGCTAAGAAAAATCACAAGGACCAATTAGAAACAATGCAACTGTTACAGTGATCCAATCTACATCATCCTATAACAGTTACAACTCGACTGGATTCTCCAATTCCAAGTTGTTCTAACACAGTGTAAAAAAAGACGTGAAAGAAACTGACATTCATAAGGCAAGAAGTCTCAAGAGTCCATGCATAACTAGAATAACAGTGCTTCATTAAAGCTTTACAACCGGGAGCCTCGCTCAACCATCGATGCCTCCAAAAAAATGGTGAAAACACCTACATATACTCAAAACAAAACACAGCAGCGAAAACGAGACACTACAATTAAAACATTGTGTCTGCATGTCTTTCGACAGTCTGCGCATGCAGACTCTGGACGATCGTGCGCCTATGATAGACACCATCAAATTTCAAACTATCCTTCTATAGGTGAGATGACATCAATTAGTCCTTTGCTGGACCTTCCTCTTTATAGGGGAGATGATGCTCAACCACCAGCAACAAATTCCATAACTGCATTCTTGGGACTAGGGACATCCTCAGTCAACTCTGCCTTCTGGGACGTGGAGGTCTCCTAATGGTGCCACCTAGATCAGTCGAACGGTCTTTCTTTGGACGCTACTTCACTGGACTGCTACGAAGGATTCCTATGGCGGATGTGGACGAGGGTGTGACGGGGGTTAAAGGCATGAACATTGTGGAGGTGATGGAGAAGAAATGGGATTTGTGACATCAGCTGAGGAATGCCATGTGGTCTAAATAAGACAGAGGAGGAAGGAGCATGGAGTGTGGGAGTACAGGAGGAGGTGACTGGGAATGAGAGGGACACATGGCAGGAGATGAGAGGACGACAAGCTGAGGAGGTGCCATGTGGATGGAGAGAGGGAAGTTGGATAGATGATAGGGGAAGAGGGAGGCGGTAGGTGGAAAACAGGTGGTAATGGGGATGACAATAACAAAGTTGACACGTCAGGCAAGGGGCCCCACAATAATAACACATCATTCTGGACCCCCCCTCTTTAATTAAAGACAGTATGGAAAAGGGGGGCCGAAAATGCCTGATCGTCGTTGATCTAGGTGCCCCGATCCTGACCATAGGAGAGCTGCACGCTCAATTCCAGACCCCCCCCGATTAAAGGCAGAAAGGCAAGGGGGGTTCCGGAATGAAGCCTCAACCATTGATTTAGGTGCCCCGATCCTAGCCATTGGAGAGCTACGCGCTCGATTCCGGACCCCCCCCAATTAAAGGCAGAAAGGCAAGGGGGGTCCGAAATGAAGCCTCAGCCATTGATTTAGGTTCCCTGATCCTGGCCGTTGGAGAGCTGCACTCTCAATTCCGGACCCCCCTGCTTAAAGGTAGAATGGTGGGGGGCCTTCGGAATCTGATCCTGACCGTAGATTTGAGTGTGCAAATCCTGGCTGTCCAGATCCATGCCCCCTTTAATTCCAATGCACCCGAGTTTCATCAATGGATGGATGGCTGAGATGACTTCGGCGCTTTGACTATGAAAATCCTGAAAGGCCCCACCTATGGCTCAGATCTTGCATCGCATGTCCTTCAGATGAACGACCAAGACGGATTTGTCATTAAAAGGGTGCTACCTCCATTCCTGGGCTCTCTTAACGTGACCTGGCGCTAGGACCATGGGTTTGGCTTTGAAGGGTGCTTATCGACATTTCGGGGTTTGGGGTTTTGAGATGTAAAATGACGAGGAGCTCTTACCCCTCGAATCCCCGAATGTCGACATGACATGATCGCGCACCACATGTCCTTTTGGATGGATGGCCGAGATCCTTCATGAATGTATATAGACACTACCCATCGTGTTAATCTCGATGCAACTCTGCTAACTGTGATTTCCCGTCGACCGTCAATCTACTCCTATGGATGAATCTAGGCCGTTGACAACATAATTTTGCCCGCTCACTTGATTTTTAGCCTGAAATGGGGCTTTACGTGCTACGCTTGGGAATTCTTCATGCAACTTGCAGACCTGGATGCTCTCGAGCCCAAGACAAGAATTTTCTTTAACATTAGGCTCCATGGGGGATATATTTGTCCCTATGATGCTCTAAGAACTCATTCCGCAGCTTCAGTGCCTTGCTTTTAGGCTATGGAGTCAGGATCAAAACATCCCGCTACTAAAAATACAGGCCGAAANTACATGGGGCTAGGTGAAAGTAGACTTCCACCATAGCCAATCAAGTAACTTCTTGAAGGGAAGCTCTTTCTTTCTATCGATGATCACCAGTTGATGGTGTAACTGTGACAGCAGAATGGTTACACTCTTAAACTTCTCCTCACAGGCTAAAGTTGATATGGAATAGGGCGGTTCCAAGGCATAAAGGACATGCCACTCCATGTACTCGCTGACAGGATCATAGAATGAGTGGAAAACCCTGTGAAAAGGGTAGAAAAAGGCCTGCTTTACTCCACAGCTACTCCTACAGGGCTGAACTTCATGAGTCTGCATAGGTGAATGGGCGGGCTCTGGGCAGGAAGTCACGTGTTCCACTGGTTCTTTTTGCTCTTCTTCTTGGCTCTCCCCCAGGTCTGATTCATATTCATCATAAATAGGGACCATGGGGTGGTTCTGCTTGCTGACTATCTCTTCAGTATCTTTATAGTGATCAAATGTAGGATAAGCTTTCTGCTCATCATCACTATAATATACATCAAAAAGGGGTTGTCCTTCATTGATATGATCCTCCTCCAGAACAATGATCCCGTAAAAAAATTTCGTTTTAGGGATAGTGGGACCTGCTGGTTCTGGCTACTCATACATAATCTTTTTCTCTTTAATCCCAGGTAAAAATATATCGTGAGAAACCCCATGGAGGAAAAGAGAGGAATCCTCTTCCAAAACTAACCCCTCTTTTAAAAAGAGAGGGTCTTCGTCATCATGAGCAGAGCTGCTAGGAACATCTTCTTCAACCCGATATCTAGGTGAGTCATCTACCATGGACCACATTTGCTCTATAAACTCACAATTTCCACAAGAGGCATGTTGATCGTTATGAACATCTAAAAGAACAGAGGCATCTGATATGATGTCAGATGCTTCCGTTCTAGGGCTAACACAATTAATTTCATTCAACACCTCGACTATATTTTCCTGGAAAACGCTTTCCTCCATAGTAAAAGTTTCATCATGGACATGGTCTTTAGGGCCAACAGAAGCTTCATGAAGCAAAGAAAAATCCTCACAACAATTTTCATACAAACAATTAGCAGGAAAATAATCTTTACAAAATGAATTGAAAGCTGTATGAAAACCTGTTAAAGAGAGGATGCTCGCAGCGGGAAGAGATCGACACCACTCAAGAGAAGCTCCCTTCAATGAATACCTGAAGAGATTAATCTGGACATCCTCATGTGTGATATTATGTCGGTGAATAGCTTCATGGAAGTCCAGTAAATGCTCAGCTGGTTCCTCCCAACTTGTTGCATGAAATTTAGGAAGGAAATTTTCCCATTGGTCTCTATCAACAAGTGCATTAGGAAAACCAACTATCTGGGAAAAGTCACAAAAGAAAACCTTTGAGCCATAATTTTCTCCATATAGAACCAGTGGAGTCGCCAATCGATCCTCGAATCATGGAGTCGCCAGGTGAAAGGTGCACAGCTTCAAATGTGCCTAGTCCTTGTTCACCATCAAAGGCCAGATCTTAACGTTGTCGTTACCCCAGGAAGCTTCTCAGGCTGAGAAAGAAGCCGCTGAAACCTTCTCGAGAAAGCTCCTCTGGGTTATCTTTCAGTTGTGCCAACAGTAGCCACAGCTGAAATAGTGAAGTGGAAACAATGGAGTCACCACAGTGGAGTCGCCAGGTGCACAATAGCAATCTTGATAATTCTGATATCTGATGCACCTTCAGAATCAGTTAATTATTGTCGTTCAATCCTAGGGAAAATATTCAATATCCGTCCCTGGCAATGGCACCAAAAATGTTAGCGTCAGAAGTCACTCTTGGATTGCAGTAGGAGCAGAGCCCGACGTCCATCAGTTTTTTATGTCACGATAGTTTTAATAGGTGATCAAATGGGTAGAGACTCAGGGGGATATGACTCCAACTCGAGGACTAGGTCTGGTATGTAAGGAACAAAGGAGGTCTTGATCTAACTTCAGTCAATGAGTTGATTTAAAGATGAGCAGGTTGAAGACTTGGTGAGAAGAGTGAACAAACTACCTCAGGCAATATACCTTTCAGTAGTTTGTAGAAGAAAAACTCTTAATGCAAGATCCTCTTGGTTCAGGGCGTCAAGAAACTGAAGGGGGGACTCGACTGGATTCTCCAATTCCAAGTCATTCAACACTAATAAAAATCACAAGGACCGATTAGAAACAATGCAACTGTTACAGTGATCCAATCTACATCATCCTATAACAGTTACAACTCGACTGGATTCTCCAATTCCAAGTTGTTCTAACACAGTGTAAACAAAGATGTGAAAGAAACTGACATTCATAAGGCAAGAAGTCTCAAGAGTCCATGCATAACTAGAATAACAGTGCTTCATTAAAGCTTTACAACTGGGAGCCTCGCTCAACCATCGATGTGTCGAAAAAAATGGCGAAAATGCCTACATATACTCAAAACAAAACACAACAACGAAAACGAGACACTGCAATTAAAACATTGCATCTGCATGTCTTTCGATAGTCTGTGCATGCAGACTCTGGATGATCGTGCACCTATGACAGACGCCATCAGATTTCATACTGTCCTTCTATAGGTGAGTCGACGTCAATTAGTCCTTTGCCGGACCTTCCTCTTTATGGCGGAGATGACGCTCAACCACCAACAACAACTGCCATAACTACATTCTTGGGACTAGGGATGTCCTCGGTCAACTCTGCCTTCTGGGACATGGAGGTATCCTAATGGTGCCACCTAGATTAGCCGAACGGTCTTTCTTTGGACACTACTTTGCTAGACTGTTGTGAGGGATTCCTATGATGGATGTGGATGAGGGTGTGACGGGGGCTAAAGGCGTGAACACTGTGGAGGTGATGGAGAAGAAATGGGAGTTGTGACATCAGCTGAGGAATGTCACGCGGTCTGAATAAGACAGAGGAGGAAGGAGCATGGAGTGTGGGAGTAGAAGAGGAGGTGGCTGGGAAAAAGAGGGTCACATGGCAGGAGACGAGAGGATGACGAGCTGAGGAGGTGCCATGTGGATGGAGAGAGGGAAGTTGGATAGATGACAGGGGAAGAGGGAGGTGGTAGGTGGAAAACAAGTGGCAACGGGGAGGATGATACCAATGGTGACACGTCAGGCAAAGGGCCCCACAATAATAACACATCATTCCAAAGGCCCCCTTTTTAATTAAAGACAGGATGTCAAAGGGGGGCCGGAAACGCCTGAGCGTTGTTGATCTAGGCACCTCGATCCTGACTATAGGAGAGCTGCATGCTCAATTTCGTACCCCCCCTCGATTAAAGGGAGAAAGGCAAGGGGGGTTTGGAATGAAGCCTCAGTCGTTGATTTAGGCGCCCCGATCCTGGCCGTTGGAGAGCTGCGCACTCAATTCTGGACCCCCCACCCTGATTAAAGGCAGAAAGGTAAGGGGGGGTCCAGAATGAAGCCTCAACCATTGATTTAGGCACCGTGATCCTGGCCATTGGAGAGCTGCGTGCACAATTCCAGACCCCCCCCCCCCC
>JASDQU010819114.1:875-12214 GCA_032191745.1 Picea mariana | reverse complement strand
GATCACATAGTTAATATGTGTTCCCTATTCTATTTCTAAATCCTGACTGCCTATACATTTTTTGAATTTATTTAGAAAAGTTTCAATATAAGTCTATTGCAGATTTATTTCGTAGGCATGGTAGCTAGATTCTCTTGATTCATACAGAGGCATGGAAACATTTAACAAACTAATATCATGTTATCTTTTGTGTTTCTAATGTCTGTCATTTATGTATTAGTGAAACCCAAAAGTTTATATCAACTTTGACTATCTGTACATTTGTGTTTCATAATTTAGTTAATTCAAGTTTTGTTAGATTTATAATTAGAAGATAGAAAATATTCAAATGTTCTTTCTTTATCTGCTTCTCAAAAACAATTATTTTGACATTGATTTCGTAAGTTTCCAGTAAAACTTGCAACCTGTAAATGTTGTTCATAAGTGATATTTTTATGTTTTCTTTTTCTTCTTAAATACATTTACAATAGTTATATTAGAGTATATATATATATATATATATATATATATATATATAATAGTTTTTATCATTAGTTACTTATCCCTTTATCTTTATTTTAGGACTTTATATTGGCTAATGGAGCCATTAAAACCGTCAGAACAAGTTACACCAAACGACTTGGGTTACTTAGACAACCCCAGACTGGACTTGTTCTTCCAGTTAACGGTCGGTCAATTTCCTATCAACAAATGGCTCTAGAAGGAGGGCCTGAGGTCGATTTAATGATTAAATGTTTCAACCCTCAACCTTTCATAATCCCATATTTTTAAATGCTTCCTATGTGTCATCTTATGATGGAGTACAAGGCAGGTTAGATGACAAGCTAACTATTTGGAGTCAATTTCTTCAAATTCTTAATGGCTCCCGCCCAAATCACTGTGTTGGAACATTCTTTTAATGTCTCATTACCAGTTATTTCCAAAAAGACAATTGATCTCTTTTCATAAATCGCCTTTGATGGTGAAGGGAACACATTTGCAGTAGACCATATTTCTAATTTTTTTTATAAATGTTTAAGACATAATATCATTGATCCTAATGTTATATGTAGATTGTTTCCTCTCACTTTCCGAGGTCAGGTTAAATATTGGTTTGACTATTTTCCAGCTAATTATATTCATTCTTTGTCTGATTTTGTAATTGATTTTTTATCAGATTTTAGCAACTATGATTATGATGAATTAAGTGAAGAATTAAGTTGCTTAAGGAAAGAAAACAGTGAATCATTCCATGATTTTGCAATTAGGTTCATTCATGTTTGTACTAGATCCCTTTGAAAGAAATGTCTCTTATTAATGAGTGGTTGGAATATCTTGTTTCTCTCATAGACAAGAAAGATCAATTAATGGTTAACCAATCTGAATTGATCACTAACACTCAATCTCAAGATGGTTCAAATTTTGATGTTGATCTTGAAGATTTTGAAGCACCACAATTTTTGTCAACTTCTTTCATTTTTTCAAATCATGAGCAGCATCATCTTTTACAAAATTCAATTGTCACATCTAATCATTCTTTGCAAACAATGTCTCCTCCCATGAAAGAAGGAACCTTGACTTTAAAAGATGATAGTTGTCACACTCTCATAGATCTTATAACAGTTTCTAAAGTAAAAGAGGTTGAATGTGAAGTTGATAATCATGTGGACGATAAAACTTCCTCTAATTTAGTTGAACAGGTCCATGATCAATCAGTAGGAGAAAAAATCATTAGGTAGGCTATTCATGAATCTTCTATCTCTAGTGATCTGCTCTTAAATTTCCCCTTACACAATGAACCAAATTGTCTCTTAAAAACTGTCTCGTACTCTTTAAAAGAGAATACAAAAGAGGTTGATCAGTTTATACAAGGAGAGGGGACAAAACTAGATTTTGAAATGCATATACCTATCATTCCAAGAAATGCATTTCATATTCTCAATTCTTCTACATATTATTCCTTGTACCCTGATATTTTTTATCATCATGTTATGCAATCATGTGTTCCAGATCACTTTGGAATGAATTATGCATTATATAATCAGGTACAAAGAGATTACCGAATAGAAGATAAAGAGGTAAATAATTCTTCCCATGAACATATTAATTTTTATTCTCATCATTTATCTATGGGTAAATCAAGAAATGATTTGAAAGAGTCCCAAAATGCGTATTCCATTGATTCATCTCAATTTGTGTTTCGAGAAGTATCTAAATTTTTCCATGATCAATTATTTGAGGTTGAAAAGTATAATCGGACAAATATTACTACCAATGATGATTATTCAAAAATGTTGGTCATTCCATTTAGTTCACCTCAAATAGTTAAAATATCTAAGCTCAATGGAAAGTTTCAAGAGACTGAGACACTTATTTTCCGATCAAGAATCATGATAAGTTCTCTCCATCTTGATCTGACATTTTTATCAAGATTCTTTCCATGATAGTCTAATACTTTATTCTCATCAGGAAGATTTGTCGCATGTGAATTTTTTTAAACAATCCCATGTTAGTAATTCCATGTGTTATGATAGGATTGCAGATTGGTTGGAGTATTCATATCTCAAAAAGTCTCTAGGGAATGGTAATATTATCTTCACTTTATTTAGAGATCAAGGAAGTAACTTTAACACACTCATTTTATATCCTCCAGATGGAGAAAATATGGAACGAAAGGAAAATTGTCGAGAGGATGGGGCACTGTGGTTTAGGCCGATGGTTATGTTAGGTCCCCATAACTCTCACAAGCTTCATAATATCACTTTCTCATATTTTCGTAACTCATATAATGATAAAATTTCAGAATGGTTGGAGGATTCATACAAAAAGAATGTTCAAGGGAATGGTAAGAACATGCTTGCCTTGTTTTTAAATGATGATGATAAAGGTAAGTATGATATATTTTTGTCATTTTTCGATATACTACCATTCTTGTTAGTAATATTTTATTTTTTTTCTACTGCAGGATTGGAGTTACTCCGATGGCTACATTGGAAACATGACTTCATGTAGTATCTTCAGTTGTTTAGTAGTTAGAATAGGTTTAGGAGTATGTTTTCTTTTAACTTTATTTCTCACTATTTCTCTTTGTATAAGGAATTCATGAGCACAAGTGGGTGCACCAAGGGAGCCATAATACGACTGTTGTCAAGGAAGTCCACTTCGATCCTTTCTCTCAGCTTTTCAAAAACGTAGTATCATCATGAATTTTTTTAAATGAAAAGTAAAGATATAAGTAAATCTAAGAAGTAAATTCAAACTTGACCCAAGGTGCCACGAGTAGGAATGAAATCATATTAACAAGGATTTTTCTATTTTCTTTTAAGCTCTCAAAAAATATTTCACGTGATGATTCCAGATTCACCTCTATGCATATTTTTATTTTTAAATTTTCTTGTTGTTTTTTTATTTTGGTTCTTTTCATTTTTCTTACATTCACTATTTTTTGAATAAATTTATGTCTATGTCACCATTAGTTCATGAAATGAAACTAGAATGTCTCATCATAAAGAAACAATCATGGTCATCAATGCTATAAATTCTTAAAACTCAGACTAGTAAAGGAAATGTTATGTTCAAAATAGTCTTCCTTGTTTCACTTTATAATCACGAGAAGATACGATCATCATTAAAACTCTTTGTGCTGTCACTGTTTTCAAAGAAAACAACTCGAGTATGCCTTATTGTCCTCGAAAAGTTTCTTATCATAAAACTAAGTTCAAATCATGACGAAGGTCATCAAATGAGAATTTAAATTGAAAAATATAAAGTTGATTGAAGTCTGAAATTTTCAGCATCACCCTGCTCTCCTGAAGATCATAAACTTTATGTCTAATTCTAAAATAACTTCTAGAGAGATGAAAGCACTGCAAAGTGTGGGAAGTGTCTATAAACCTACCGAGATACTGAACAGGTCTGCAGAAAGAAGGTAAATGCATACATGATGCCAAGGAAACTTCGTCGTGGTACTGAACAGGCCTGCCGGTAGCGAAGCAATGTCAGGTTCAAGAAAATTATCAGGTATAACTTTTTTGTATTAATTGTAAAATGTCCTTCATCTTGAATTGATGTTTCTTGGACATGATAGAGGTTTCAGAGTGGGTTAATCGACATCCCTGCTGAGGCTATGGATGCTTGATGGAAGTAGTGGCCCTGTCAACAGTATTGGAGTCATTTGCCTAAATGTTGTCTCACTCATAATTAAAACTTGTCACTAGTTTTCATTTGGACATAACACATCTGACACTAGACTATGTGATTTTTTATTTTTATCAATATGCTTGATTTGTTGTTGACTGTTCTTTAATTTTTTTTTTATTCTGACCAGTCCTAACATGAACTCTCTGGTGATGCAGAGATAACTGCTTCGCCCAGTATGTCTCCATTGTTGGCAGCCACACATGTATTTAATTTTTTAAACATGATCAAAAGACATTCCATTTCTATAGCTGCCATCACCCTGTCTATAAACACTTTTACAAGTTTATTATGACTAATTGGGCTAAATCCTTTTTCATTGTTTTCTACTTTTTGATTTTCGATTCTTCTATGTTTAATTCATAACTGCAAGCATGAATTAAACTTAGAATTTGGATTGTCATTTTCATGATCTTTGCCTTTGGTTTATCGTTAAACAAACCATCATATGAAATTAAAATATTAATCTTATAGAATGGTGGTTAGACACATTTTTCTTGTGATGAATATGATTATCATTTCAATTGTTTGATAATTTCGATTTGAGCAGATTTTTGGTTTGTGTAATGGTTCGATCATTTGTATTTAAATTATGAACAATTTTTGTGTGAATATATTTAAACCCTGTGCAAAAACTATGGTCGTTATAGTCATGAGAATCAATGTGCAATTATTCTACCCTGTACTTGATCCATCTTGCTAGCACATTGAATTAATAATCCTATCATTATAGGTTATAGGTTTTCATGCTCTGTACGCAAGGTTTTCATTACCAGGATTGCTCAAGCATAAAGAATGGACCCTTGATGTTTATACTATGATTTCAGAGGGTCTTCATTTTGGTTTTTTTCCTTTTATCCATTCAGATCTGCTCTTATCGCTCCTACCATCCAAACCTAGAACTGTTTTGAGTCACCCCTATTACATTATGGCACCTGTGAGGCGAATCCAACCGAATGGCTCTGAGTTTTCTGTTTTTGAAACCCCATAATTTCATGCCAAAGACACGTTTTTGTGGGAGCATTTCTGAGCAAACTGTTACGAATTAGCCAAAACCCTTTAAAAATCATTCTGGAAATGGGGTCATTTACCTTCAACATAGGCATATTCTTCAGAAACGATACAGTTTCAGAGATATATCTCATTCTTTGGAGGGAAAAATATCAGAAGTTCTTCGCGGTTGAGGTAAGCATTTTTTGTTTTTTTTGCTTAGAGATCTAAGCCTGTTATTGGTTTTGTTGGGTTCCAAGTTATATATTCCCTTATTTTGTTTATGAGACTATAGTAGAATTTCCTCTCCATATCTTGCATGTCTAACCCTACTGTCAAAAAATTGTGTGTTCATCCACAAAAAGACTATGCTATCACAGATCTACTCTCTATTGCAGGTCAAAACCCATTGGGAGAAAGCCACAGTCTGATTTCATGTCCAGAAAATCATTGAAGGTAGTCTTAGATGTATTAATGAGCCAAATCATGGTTCATTAACAAATCAATTATGAATCGCCAAGTTTGTTGGAGGACTGTAGCTATTGAATTGCCCCGAGGGGAAACCAATTTAGCCAGCTTCCCAAATCAAAACCATAGGTTCAGATAACAATTCAGATAACAAAATTAAAAAAAAGAGCACCTAGTAAAAGTATGTTAATGGGTGCTCTTAGTAAAAATATCATTTACCAAACTATTTTTTTTCTTGAGCTCTGCTAGGGTTTGCATTGAAAGGGTCCACAATAATGAGCTCTACTGGAGGAGGAGTGGTGGATCCTCCCCTTTTGTTCGCTGAAGAAGCTGCCTTCGCCCACCTGGTGAATGTCCAAGGAAATAATAAAGATTTTGTCCCTCCGCCAAAGTTTGTTAAAAAGCTAGATGCTATTCCAGAGATCGCTTTGCCTTCGGCGAAGCCTATCCAGTTGGTCGTCTCTTTGGTGGATTGTGCCCTAATAGGACAATTTACTGGTCTCTGGTTGACTCCCTGTACCACTGACGCCTGGGTTCAGAATAACTGGAGACCTTTGATATCCCAAAAAGTCTTCTGCTATGCGATCGGACGAGGGTATTTTCTATTTGATTTTGTCTCAAAATTCGACAGGGATTTGATTTTCTGAAGTGGACCTTACTTTATGGGTCCAAAGGGGCTCTATCTGAACAGATGGACCCTTGATTTTGACCCGAATATGGATATCCCCAAAGCGGTACCGGTTTGGGTCCATTTACCAAACCTCCCCATGCACTATTGGGGAGAGGAATCTCTTAGAGCCATAGGGAATGGGCTAGGTAAATATATTGATCAAGATGACCCTAAAGGACAGTACTCTTTTTCCTAAATCTGTGTTGAAGTTGATTTGGAGGTGGGTTTACCGGAGGCAATCAAGCTTACGGTTAAAGGCTGGCAGCATTTCCAACAACTGGACTACAAACAACTACCCTTTAAGTGTAGGCATTGCCATGAATATGGGAATTTTCAAAGGCACTTCCCCAAATTATAGGAGCCAGAGACAGGGAAAGGATCGGAGGAAAGATGGCAACAAATGAAGAGATAGAAGGCAAACCCAAGAAGAAAGGGCTCTAAGGTCTCTGAACCCCCGGCCAAAGCTCCTCCTACGAAGGACCCTAATCCCTCTAAAGGTCAGAAGGAAATCCATATTTCAAACTCTGGGAATAGTTTTGCAGCCCTTGAAGAATAAGAACCACCAGACAAGGTGAATAAAGAAGGAGAAATACCTCCACCATCTGATAACCCTCTAGGTGAAGGATCTCAAGTTAAAGGAACCATGAATGTGGAATCCTCATATCAACAAGACAAGGAGGACCCTCATGTGGAAATGGCATCTGAAGAAGGATCAGAGGAGGATGATATGGAGGAAGATGACATAGATCAAACGAAGTCGATTAAGAAAGATAAGAGAGGAAGGAAAATAGATAAAGAAAGAATGGAAGCAACTACTTACCGAGATAAGCTAGCCGGAGTATAGTCTACTATGGAAAAACACATGAATCCCAAAAATACTAGACATCAGGGAAATGATGCGAGAGGGGAAGTGTCTAATCCAAAAGGTAAATAATGCAGATCGTCTCCTAGAATTGTAGGGGGCTAGGAAGCAAATCGAAAATGTTATCCATGAAAGATCTTATCAGAATATCGATGCCTCAGATCCTCCTTATCCAAGAGACAAAAATGGAAGAGCAATCTTTCCTCTAGGTTGCTCATTCATTCTGGTTTAATGCACAATGTATAGTTTTCAGTTCTCGAGGAGCTTCTGGAGGACTGGAAATGCTCTGGGACCCTTCTAAGGTTGAATTAGTAAGCTCGGTAACTAATAATCATTGGGTTTTCACTGAAATTCTATTTAAAGAAACTAACCTCCGGTTAAGCATCTTTAATGTGTATGCTCTTATTTCTCTCTCCGAGAAGCAATATTGTTGGAACTCTCTGAATGCTCATATGGTAGACTCTCATCTTGATAATTATATAGTAGCAGGTGCTCTTAACTTAACCCTTTCCTCCCTTGAAAAAAGAGGAGGAAATGTGATTAGAGATCCGGCTAGGGAGTGGGTGGAAGACCTTATAGTTGAATGGGATCTGGAGGATATTAAGCCTGTTAAAGGGATTTACACTTGGACAAATAGAAGGCTAGGCCCAGGACATATTGCTGCCCGTCTGGATCAGTTTTTGGTCCAACAGTCCCTTCATCTCCAAGGGATGGATCATGTTTCTTCTATTATAGCTTTCAGCGCTTCTGATCATAAGCCTATAGTGCTCTCCTTTGTCAAAGATAAAAATATGGGACCTATCCCTTTTAGATTCAATCCCTCTTGGATCTCCATGGACGGTTTCTATGACATTGTAGCTCTAGCCTAGAGCACTAATGTTAGAGGGTCAGCTTTCCATGTTTGGGAAGAAAAGCTACGAATCTTGAAAAAATCTTTGAAAGATTGGGCTAGACAGCATAAAACGCCAAAACAGCAAAGGCTTGAAGCTGAGAAGGAATTGGAAGACTTTCATTTCAGATCGGAAGATTATCTGGACCAACCTATGAAGGATAAAGAATTACTCCTTCACAATAAGTTGCATGATGCCTGCAGACTCGAAGAAAGTTATTGGAAAATTAAATCAAGAAACCATTGGCTGCAGGAAGTGGATAAAAATACCAAGTTTTTTCACAAACAAGTTGAGATAAGAAAGCATTTTAATTCTGTTCCTAAGATTGAACATTTGGGAAATCAGCTTACTACCTTTGATGAAATTAAAAAAGTAGTTCATAACCACTTTAAGGAGATATATTTTGAGTCATCTCCTGACTTAAATCTCAGCAATATGGAAATTTTAGATCTTATCTCGTCTTTGGTTTCAGCCCATTCCAATGATCTGCTTATGCGTCCTATCTCTCTGGAAGAAGTCAAATCTGTTGTTGAATGTATGAGCCTTGATAAAGCCCCCGGGCTATACAGGTTCACTGCCCGGTTTCTCATCTCCTGTTGGCCCATCATCCACAGGGATATTCTGAAAATGGTCAAGAAGTCTCAATCATGCAATAAAATCAGAGGAGGAACCAGTTCCTCCTTTCTTGCTCTCATTCCTAAATAAAAAGGAGCTTCATCCTTTGCAGGATTTCATCCAATTTCCCTTTGCAACATTGGATATAAAGTTATCACGAAGGCTCTAGCTAATAGGATGAAAGCTATTTTGCTGGGTATTATTCCTGAGAACCAGGGAGGATTTATCCAAGGAAGGCATATCTCTGACAATATTGTCCTTGTTCAGGAAGCTATTCACTCTAGTATCAACAGGAAGGAGAAAGGTATGGTAATTAAATTGGATTTGACTAACGCCTTTGACAGGTTTCGTCATGCCATTTTGTTTCAGGTAATGAGAAGGTTTGGATTTCAACCTGGAGTTCTCTCTTGGGTTAAAGCCTGTATAAGCGCGCCCTGGATTGCCCCCCTGGTAAATGGAAGAGCAGCTGAATTTTTCCAATCCTCGCGGGGTCTGCGCCAAGGGTGTCCGCTTTCTCCCTTGTTGTATGCCATTCAAGGCATCGCTCTTAGCTTTCAATTGGAACATAGTAGAACCCATGAAGATTTTCTAGGACTAAGTATCGTCAGGGGGGTCAAAGAGGTTAATCACACTCAGTTTGTTAATGACACTCTTCTCCTTGGAGGAGCGAGTACAAATGTGGCAAAAAAATTCAAATCGGTTCTGGATGATTATCAAGATTCTTTGGGAAGCGTAATTAATTATTCCAAGAGTCAAATATATAGTTGGAATTGCTCTCTGATTGAATTGCAAAATCTGGCTCGAATTCTGCATATTGAAGGTAATTACCTATGGATAGATTTCAATTATTTGGGAATCCAAATCTTTAAAGAAAAGTCGAAAGTATCCAGTTGGGGCCCATTGATTAAAAAGTTGCAAGCAAAAATCAAAGCTTGGGGAGCATAATGTCTGAACTTAGCAGGGAAAACTATGCTCCTTAAATCAGTTCTCGCTAGTATGCCAGTCTTTCAAGGCTCTCTTCTTCTAGCCCCAAGTATAGTTCTTGGCAAAATTGAAGTTCTCCTGCAGAGATTCCTGTGGAAAGGGGGGAAGCATAATGAAAATCAACTCCCTCTGGTTAACTGGACAAAGGTCACAGCTCCCTTGTTGGAAGGAGGGATGCAGCTTCGAGACCTTTGTGCTCAAAATTTAGCCCTGGGAGCAAAGTTGCTATGGAATATGGTCATCGGGAATTCAACCTGGTGTAAGCAGGTGCTCTGGAAGAAATATTTTTCAGGATCAAGACTTTGATGTTTGGATAAGGGTCTGAAAGTTGTTAAGGGATCTCCGTTGTTTTCCCTTTGTTCTAAATCTTTGACCTTCTTCTCTCAAGATGTTACTTGGTCCTCGGGAAATGGTAAGAAAATCAGGATTTGGGAAGACTCCATCCTTGAACATCCCCCACTTGGGATTATGGAAGGAATGGAAGGGATAAGGAGATACCTCTCAAGTACCAGGAAAACTACGTTATCAGACATTTCTAGTTGGACTATGGATGACAAACATCTGTGGGCGGGTTGGGAAATACCGGACTATCCGTCTCATTTATTAAATGAATAGTCATTTCTCTTCCATTGGTTGCAGGGGAAATCTCCTATAGATAATCATATGAAGGATGCTAAGGGTTGGGGATCCAAATCTGGGCTTTATTCAGTAGTCTAAGGGTACAAACACATCAAGGCTATTCCCCATGTTCCCTCTTCTCCTGTGGTATGGAAGTTTGTCTGGTCTTTTAAATCCCTTCCCAAATTTGATCATTTTGCTTGGTTATTGGCTCACAACAGTTCTCTTACAGCCGAAGTTCTTCGCCGAAAAGGCTGGGAAGGCCCCTCCCATTGTCCTCTCTGTTTGGCTGATGATGAGACGACCTCCCATCTCTTTATCTCCTGCCCCTTCGCCCAAGAAGTCTGGGCCCTTATGACCTCCCCTTGGTCAAATTATTTGCAGTATGAAGATGTCTCCTCTCTTTTCAGTAATTGGGCCCTTACCTCCCCTGTTTCCTCTCATTCGAAGGAATTTTTAGGATTCTCATGGCTGATTCTGCCAAAATTTATCTGCTGGAAACTTTGGCTTGAACGAAATAATAGGATCTTTCGTGGTGTCTTCTTTAGCCCCCCTTAGGTAGAGGTCAAAATTAAAGCTTTGATGGGTGACTATCTTCGGTCTCATCCTTCTAAATTCATTTGTTCCCCTCTCAATACCTTGGAAGAATCTTGGTTCCTTCCCTTGAACCCAGGTAAAATCTTCGCTTCAGGTCAGGCCCCCAAGTTACAGGCTTGGGAAATTAGGAAGAATAGCACTGATTTCCTAAGCTGAAAAAAAAAGTAGGAAGACACCTTCTTTTTTTTGATGGTGCTTCAAAAGGAAATCTACGGAATGCAGGAGGAGGAGGGGGGCTTTTTGATCCCGGAGGAAATTTGATTCTGAAGTTTTCCTGGGGCTTAGGAACGAAAACCAATAATGTGGCAGAGGCTCTTGCATTATGGCAAGGACTGAACCAAGCCTCGCAAATGGGAATCACTGATCTAACGGTTGTGGGGGATTCTAGATTGATCATTCAAGCAGTCATCACTCATAATATTCTGTCCTCCTGTCATCTGAAGCAAATGATGAAACACATTCTAGCTCT
>JASDQU010819113.1:24100-35451 GCA_032191745.1 Picea mariana | reverse complement strand
AGAAATTCTACAATAAGGTGAAAAATCCACACACTCTCAACTACTTCTAGTCATCCTTCCTCCCTAACCTACTTCCATCTTCCATCCTTATTCTTCCTCTGTTGAACTATCTTGGAGCATTAACTATATTGACCTAACTCCAGATAGAACCCGTAAGAGGAAGTGTCAACTCTCTTGACCAAGCTTCCCCAATAGGCAACTGACAATCGTAATCACACGTATAGGGGAGCGTGAACTAACGACATCCTCCCATGACTCCATGTTTCAGAGGATGCACGGTGGGAAATTCCTCCACCCCTCCTAATAGAACTAGGGTCAACACCCTACCATGGACCATACAATGGCACTATGTTGCTGGGATTTTGTCATCGTATTTTCAGTTTCAGGAAGTACATCCAGACAATCTTGCTACACAAAAACCTGCACTTGTCAACATATCATATCAATGCGCAATTGAACCAACATAATTTCACATACAAAGATTCATACCATAATGTTTCTCGGTCGATGTCCATGACATCAACCCTTTATTATCATTATCCTTTGGCCATTTCATAGCCCCTTAACCTACAGATTAGTTTATAACACAAATTCATACACATCTATACATTATTATCATGTAAGTGCATTTAATCATATCCACACTTCGGTATCCACGTACCAACATCTTTAAATGTCAAAATTTCAAGCTAGAAATAGGTTGCATAATATCCATCACAATTCAAATAATGATAAACCTTCATAGAATTTATATTCGCATAGGTCCATATGTCTAAAATTTCAAGTGTATCATTAATATTTTCACGTTAATAAGCAAATAAAATATGATTAGGACATAAGTAATTCTAGTTGTCTAAGTCAAAAGGTGGCATTACATACACCCAACCTTTGGGAAACATATTCTCGAGGTGGTCAAAAAAGTGAGGGATGATCTCGTCATAAGGTCTTTGCATCCTCCCAAGTAGCATATCCTGGGCTATACTTGTCCCACTCGACCTTATCTTGGTCTACTAGACGATTCCTAAGATGTCAAACCCTACGGTCCAATACGCGTAATGGTTCAACCATGAGGGTTCCCACATCTGATACCTACAATTCCTTCCAATTCAGTTTATGAGATTCGTCAGCAACATAATGACGTAGAACAGATACATGAAAAAAATTATGAGTTTTATGCAAATGGGTTGGCAGTACGAAACGATAGGAAACATGTCCAATTCTCTATTGAATTTTGAATGGTCCTATAAATCGAGGCGAAAACTTTGTCCCCTTCTCGAACCAAATGGTACTCTTATTAGGTATGATACGAATGAAAACTTGATCTCCCACTTTATAAATTTGGTCAGTCCTATGTGCATCAACATAACTTTTCTTTCTATCCCATGCTTCCTTTAGTCGTTTCCTAATATGAATCATCTGTTCCTCCATCTCTTGAATCAATTCTGGCTCAACTGTCACTCGGTGTTCTAACCTTTCCCAACTCAATAGTGTTCTGCATGGCCTTCTATATAGAGCTTCATAGGGTGGAATTCCAATGGAGCTATGAAAGCTGTTATTGCAAGTGGACTCTACCAAAGGTAGGTAGTTCTCCCAATGGGTTTGATTATCCATAACATACATTCTAAGCATATTTTCCATAACCTGATTTAGTCTCTTAGTTTTCCCATTTGTTTCGGGATGATATGTTGTGCTTAAGTTCAACTGAGTTCCAAACATTGACTACAAACTTTTCCAAAACCTAGATGTGAATCAGGAGTCCCTATCTGAAATGATCTTCTTGGGTAACCCATGTAGACGAATGAATTCACTTATAAACACATGTGCCACATAAATGACATCATAAGTGTCTCTAATTGGAATAAAATGAGCACTCTTGGTCAACTTATCTACTATCACAAGAATGTCATTGTGTCTGTGTGATGTAAGCAACAATCCCACTACAAAATCCATAGAAATGAATTCCCACTTGGACATAGGAACATCATGAAGTTGTAGGAGACTTGTCGGGTGGTGGTGGTCAACCTTCACTTGTTGACACTCTAGGCACATGGCGATGAAATGGACTACATAACGCTTCATGCCTACCCATAAGAAAAGTTTCTTCAAGTCTGCGTACATTTTCTTCACACCTAGATGTGCACAATAAAGTGCTCTATGGGCTTCCTTGAGTATTATGCGTCAAATATCCCCACCTTCGAGGATGTACATCCTTCCTTGATATCTTAATAATCCATTTTCTTCCAGGATATATCCTTCATACTTTGGATCTAATTGCCTCCCACTCTGGAGGGTTGAAGTAAACTTTAAATACCAACTATATCCAAGAAGTTGCCCCAACACTCACTCCCTCTGATTAACTTTTAAGGGTACCAAGGAGAAGACACATGGTCTCCTGCTCAAGGCATTTGTGACCACATTCTCCACAAACCTCCGATAATAATCAGCTAGCCCCATGAATCTCCTCACCTCATGAGAATTTTTCGGCATTGGCCATTCAATAATGGCCTTCACCTTTTCTGGGTCAACAAAGATTCCTTCACTGAAAATGATATGACTTAAATAGTTAATATCTTTCTGGAAGAATGAACACTTCAAAAAATTTCCATACAATTTGTTCTCTCTAAGGCATGACAACACCACTCGCAAGTGTTCCTTATGTTCTCTTTCGTTCTTGGAATAGATGAGGATATCATCCAGAAAGACCTATACAAAGCGGTCTAAGTACCTTCAGAATACACCATTCATGAGGATCATGAATACTACAGGTGCATTGGTCAAACCAGAAGGTACTACAATGAACTCGTAATGCCCAAACCGAGTTCGAAAGGCAGTTTTAGGAATATCGCCTTCCTTAATCCTTAACTGGTGATACCCTAATCGTAGATCAATTTTTGAGAAAATTGATGCTCCTTTCATCTGATCAAAGAGATCATCTATCTGTGGAATTGGACGCCTATTTTTCACTGTAGTATGGTTCTAGTTCCTTTAATATATACATAGTCGTAAGGAACCATCCTTCTTCTTGAAAAAAATTACTGGTGCACCCCAAGGTGAGACATTAGGCCTTATTATCCCTAAGTCAAGTAGTTCCTTCAATTGCATCTGCAAGTCACAAAGTTTCGATGCTATTATCCTAAATGGTGTCTTGGAAATTGGCTCCACACTAGGTTTTAGCTCAATGGTAAAATCAAGATCCCTCTCAGGAGGTAACCCTGGAAACTCTTTTAGAAAAACATCCGCAAACTCTGACAATACAAGATATTGATCCATTGAGGGCCCTTTCCTTCATTGACCGCTTCCACTACATATAATTGACAACCTTGCCTCATGCAACATTTAGCCTTCATGGTTGATATAAAGTGTAGAGACACCTTCCTCCATACACCGTGGATCTCTACTAAGCTTCCTTCATCGTCAACACAAAGCACCCTTTTCGTGAAACAATCTACCATAGCTCGATGGGGTTCTAACCAGTCAATTCCAATGATTAGGTCATATGTCCCTAAAGCAGTGACATACACCTTCTACCTAGTAGTACAAACTCCCAGGTCTACTATAAAATTATTGACGCTAGGTCCTATCACATTTTTTCCCCTCGAAGCCATATCGACTTGTTTAAATTCATCATGCTCGTAGGTTGCTGACCCCCACTTTTCTAATGCACAAGGTGAAAATAAACTATCTATAGCACCAGAATCAAATAAAATTTTAACATTGACATGATTTAGCATACCTGATGACTCCACCACAATGGATTGATTCTCTTCCTGGCGGTTATTAACCGCTGCATAAATCTGGTGGCTACTACTCGCTCTTCCCATCGGGGGCTTTCCTTCTCTATGCACAAGGCTTGCTTGTGACTCTGGACAGTCATGCTGGTAATGAGGTCCTCCACACCACCAACAAGTAACAAGGGGTGGAACATGGGTGCTTCTCTATGAAGGCCTCTGGAATGAGTTCCTCCCCCTAGAGCCCCTACCCCTAATTGTTTATCCCTGAGAAGGTCATGGACTTTCCTGCATCGTTGGCGATGAGTGAGATCTTGCACTCGTTGCCATTGAAATACCTATTTTAACCGCTCTAGGTGTGACTCTATTTCCAGAAGGAGGTGGCCTAGATATTCCTCCCCTATAGAAAGTCCCACGGGCCTTCCCCACGAATCCAGGATGCTATGGAATTGTTGATCTCATACCTCCATTTAATCTCATATGCTCCTCCACGTAACAATCATTTTCAACTGCTTTTGCTACTGACTATGGTTTCCACATCCTTACCATGGCCCTTATTTTAGGATTTAACCCATACACAAAACGTTCTACTTGTCGTTGATCGATATCCATGTACGAGACATATTTTACTAACTCCATGAACTTGATCTCGTACTCTTCCAGGGTCATGTTTCCCTGAATTAGGGCATGAAATTCTCCTACTTGATGTTCCTCATAGTAAGCAAGAAAATATTTCCTCTGGAACCTCTCCTCAAAAATATCCCACGAGACGTTGTCTAGGGTAAGGTGCAACTGCCTCTCCAAATTACCCCACCAGTTGAAGGCATTGTCCCTCAACTGAAAGATCACTATCTTAACCTTTTATGTGGAAGCATAGTCTCTTAAGGCGAAACATCGTGTCATTCCTTCCAACCATGCCTCTGCGCGTTCACTTGTATGATCCCCAACAAAATATGGGACTTTGATATTATGTAGTTCTATAGTGATGTCCCCTAGTGGAGGCCCTCCCTTTGAGTCCCTCGATGCTTTAGGTTTACCCAATCCAGATGGCGGGGGTTCCACTTTGACATCTTATGACTGGCATCCATTTAATGTCTCATTAATAGCCTCTAAGGAGCACAAAATGAGAGCTAATTCAGGCAATGGTGGTGGAAACGCCGAAGTTGGTGATCCTTGCGATGATATCCCTTGATCTCGATTTCCCTGAGTCCTAACCATATTGAATAACTAAATCTGCATTAAACCAAATGCTTATCAAGGAAGAGTGATCCAGGTGGATATTAGTGGCCACCCACCTATTCCAATTGTCTCCTCTTGACAGTTTTTAGTTCAACACGTTGTTTTGTACTTATTTGTAATTGTGGGTTCTACACTTCCGGGGGTGTCTGAATCCCTACACATATTCCAAGTGGATACTTGTGGCCTCCCACCTAATCCAACTAGCTTATTTTGGATGTTTTCATGTCATCACATCTTTTTGTATTTTCAGGGCCGTTTTGGGGCCCTAAACAGTGTTATTTTGTCTTGCCATAGCCAAATTGTAGACATATTTAGAGTTTGATGGCGTAATGTGTAGTTTTAGAAAATACCTTTCCAACGAGCTATCACGTGTCTAAAATGAAGGCCGTATGCAAAAGTTACGACCCCATAAAGTTGAGGTACCAACTTACCCATCGGGGCCCACATGACTTTTGGCATTTCACCTCCTAGGATTAGGTTTTTGGATGTCTAGGGTTTTCACATTCATGAGTAATGTTAAAAATTCCTTTGGAGCCTCATTGTAATCATTTTTCTCAGACGGATGCACATAAAAGCCACATCTCTTCTCAGAGATAGCTACCACCATTCGAGCAAGTTGTTTTAGTTCTGTAGTTTTATAGTTTTAGCCTATTTCATTTATTCAATAGAAGGTATTATTCATTGGATATCTGATTTATTCTCCTTATCTCTGTGTTTATTATATTCAGTCTATTAATCATCTTGTTACACTGCTAAATCTGGATCAATGATATCAGAGCGGTCTACTCTTCATTTATTTTTCTTCGTGCATGTCCCTGACAATATCTGGGTACAAGAAATTGGGATTCGAACCAATTGATCCTTTGCAATATCGGATGTGCCAAGCCCGACAACAACCCATGGGGGATGAAAAGAAAGATTATGGAGCAGGAGATCCTTTTAAAATGTTGCTCGAGGAACCCCTTTCCCAAAAAAGGAACAAAACGATGGACAACTTTACGCAGATCCTTCAACTGCTTCCCATAAGAGAAGCATCTTCATCAAGCGGCCATGAAACATCCTTCAAGGTACAAGTAAATTTTGATATTCCATTATTTGAAGGAATGATAGATGCAGATTCTGTAGATAAATGGTTGAATCTGCTTGAAGGGTATTTTTTGGTCCACAATTTTTTCGATAGGGAAAAGATTACTTTTTCACTCCTCAAGGCCATCCCCCATGTTAAGGACTAGTGGGATACTTACTCTGAGAAAAGGGCCATAGAGTAATCTACAATATTTGCGGTCACCCCTACATGGGATTCCTTCCAGGATGCCATTAAATAACAGTACTACCCTGTTGGAAGCTATGAGGATCAGTACACTAGATGGACCACTCTGTGTCAGGAAAGGGACCAGACAGTACCAGATTTCACTTATATTTTCCATACCATGTGCACCAAATTGGATATCAAAGACTCTGAGCGACATTTGGTGCTCAAATACCATGGCTGTTTGCATAGATATATTCAAACATAAATGGATTTTTTGGACATCACCTCATTAGGTACGGCTTATAGATATGTTGTCAAGATCGAGCATAAATTTAAGTAGAAGAGGCGAGAGTTTCGATCTGCAAACTCCTCATAGCTGAAGCAAGGAAAATGCGGCCCCAACCCACACAATAAGGGACAGAGCAAATATGGCCATTCTCAGGACAACCAGTCCAAGCCGCAACACAAGAAGGGTAATGAGAAGATGAATAAGGACACATGAAAATAGTGTGAATACCATAAAATACCTTGGCACAACACTGAAGAATGCCTCTCCAAGCAGTCACTCGTGGCCGAGATGAAGGCTTCCGAGTCAGAGGCTGATTTTGACTATGAATCAAATCCAAAAGGAGAGAAGCAGATTATCAATTCTGAAACCAATGCCACTATCGCTACCACCAAAGTCCATCCAAGTGAACCAGAAGAACCAGAGGAAGGGGAACGCCTATTTCAGTCACAGATGTGGGTAAAGGGAGATCCGCTTCATTTCATTGTCGATATCGACAATCAGAAGAACTTGATATCAACAGAGGTTGTCAAGCGGCTGGAACTGCCGATGACACTGCACCCACAACCCTACACCATCAACTTGCTTCACCAAGGAAGAGATCTCTGTGTCAGCCAACAGTGTTGTCTTCCCTATGACATCAAGCCTTTCAACGACGAGGTATTGTGTGATATTTCTTTCTTGAAGTTTGTGATGCTATTTTAGGAAAACCATATTTGTGGAAGCATCATGTTGTGTATGAGTCTAAACCCCATAGTGTTATTATTACTTTGGGTAGAAAATTGTACAGGATACCAAAGGTAGCACCTCCTACCACTATTTATTTAATCTTTGCTAAGAAATGCGGTAAGGTTATTTCACAGACTGGTATCCTGTACAATTTTCTACCTAAAGTAATAATAACACTATGGGGTTTAGACTCAATGCAAACATTACATTCTGGGAAAGGATACAATCATCAATGCAAACATTACATTCTGGGAAAGGATATAATCATCCACATTGATCACAAGCATCTGCAATTCATACAGACACAGGGGAAGTTGCAGAATGACTGCCATCAGAAGTGGTCTACCTAACTACAACAGTTCCATCTCAACATCAAGTATAAGACAAGGAGCACAAATCGTGTCGCTGACTGACTCAGTTAACCTCCCATGGTTGCACTCACCACTGTGCTCCATTCCTGTGGACATGAGGCATATGAGTGGCCCCAAATTTATTAGTAAGATCCAGACTTCACCACCACCTATCATCTCTTGGGTACATGTGCAGATGTCACCAATTTTCACATTTAGGACAGACTATTATTCCATCTAGGCCATCTCTGTGTTCCTGCAAGCAAGCGTGCAAGGATGATTTGGGAATCCCACTATAGTCAGATGGAAGGACATTTTGGCATGGAGAAAACTATGGCCGTTCTATAGAAACATTTTTATTGGCCAAAATTTTGATAGGATGTCAGAAAGTATATCAGATCTTGCACTGCCAGTGCCATTTCCAAGCCAACTATCAAGAAGCAAGGCTTATACACCCCTCTTCCTACTCTCTAGAAACCTTGGGAATCCATCTTGATGGATTACATGTCCGTCCTTCTGTCCACCAAGCAAGGAAATGATTGTGTATTTGTGGTAGTTGATCGATTTTCGAAGATGTCCATCCTCACAACCTACAAGAAGAACATCACAGCGATAGATACTATCAAGCTCTTCTTCAAACGAGTGTGGGTCAATTTTCGGATACCACAGACCATCATCTCCGATTGGGACATAAGGTTACTTAGCACATTTTGGTCAAGTCTCTAGTCACTGTTGGACACCAAGCTCACTAAATCCACTTCTTTCCACCCCCAAACCGACGACCAAACAAAGGTCGTCAATCATATGATTGTGCACATATTTCACATGTACAAATCTAAGGATCCATGTACATGGGATGAGAGTCTCCCCTATGTTCAACACAATTACAGGAGGGCTCTCCATAGCTCCACTAACCATATCCCAGTTTAGGTGGGGTTGGGATTCCAACCCTTGGGTCCCATTGATGTTTCACTACCTCTTGTAACCACACAGCCAGACTCTTCCCATGTTTAGTTAGAGATCAAAAAAGCCACTAGATTCATTGAGCGGATTCAACACATCTGCCAAATGGTCCATGAGATTTTGCATAAAGCCAATGCTAAGTACAAGCAATGCCATGATCAACACAGGGTACCGCACTAGTTTTAGGTGGGAGAAAAGGTCTAGTTACATTTACATAAAGAGCGTCTTAGATGGGATCATCAGAAGCTCTTCCCACTTCACTATGGGCCTTATAGTATCACCAAGGTTGTGGGTAGTAATGCTTTTGAGCTCAACACTCCACCCTTCCTTGGCTTGCACCCAATGTTCAATGTGGACCTCCTTCAACCATATTTTCCACCATTATTGGACACCTCATAGATCGCAAAACAACTGACACCAACAGAGCTCAACCCTGATTGGATGGAACATGAATCCACTGATCAGATAGTGGACACATAGGTCAAGGGCACTCGCCAACAAATAATCCAACTTTATCGGGTTGTCAAGGCATGGAAACTCCTACACCAAGGCAAGTGGCTCACCTAGGGATAAATTTAGCAGAAGTTTCCTCACTTGATGGGGGAACTCAACGCAATGGAGACCATTGCTTCCTAAGGGGTGAGGATTGATCCACGTGGATATTGGTGGCCACCCACCTATTCCAAATGCCTCCTCTTGACAGTTTTTAGTTCAACACATTCTTCTGTACTTCTTTGTAATTGTGGGTTCTACAATTCCGAGGCTGTTTGAATCCCTACACATATTCCAAGTGGAGACTAGTGGCCTCCCACCTAATCCAACTGACTTATTTTGGATGTTTTCATGTCATCACATCTTTCTCTACTTCCAGGGCCATTTTGGGGCCCTAAGCAGTGTTTTCTGGATTTCCATAGTCAAACTATAAACGAAGTAAGAGTTTGATGATGTAATGTGTATTTCTTGAAAAGACCTTTCCAACAGGCTATCACGCACCTAAAATGGAGGTCGTATGAAAAAGTTACGATCCCGAGAAGTTGAGGTACCAACTTACCCATCAGGACCCACATGAATTTTGGCATTTCACCTCCTAGGGTTAGGTTTTTGGATGTATATGGTTTTGGAATTCATAAGTAATGTTAAAAAGGCCTCTAGAGCCTCATTGTAATCATTCTTCTCAAACGGATGCGCATAGCAACCACATCTCTTCTCAGAGATAGCTACCACCATTCGAGAAAGTTGTTTTAGTTCTATAGTTTTACAGTTTTAGCTTATTTCATTTATTCAATAGAAGATATTGTTCACTGGAAATCTGTGTTTTTATCCATATCTCTGTGTTTATTGTATTCAGTCTGTTAATCAGTTCGTTCCTCTCCTAAATCTAGATCAAAGAGTTTAAGGCATTCCACATTTGCTCAAACTTATACTTGCAAACATAGGGTTAGGTGTAAGTTCTTTATACTTGTTTGTAAACAAACATTACTCCTATATGGTAAGTGGCTAAAGATTGGGATCGAAAGTCTCTGAGCTTGGTAACTTCATCGAGGTAAGCTACTAACTTTCTTACCTTGCTAGCTATGCCAACGCTATAACACACTCACTAATTACTCTATCTTACACCTTTGGTGTGCATCAAATCCCTTATTATACCATATATATATATATATAACATTTTAAAACTATACTTTAATGATATTAATTTTAATTAATTTTAATTAAATTTGAATTAAACTCAATTAAATACTTAATTGATAACCTTAAATATATGGCCATAAGGTTTATATATTTATTTGAGGGCATCAATTTTATTTATTTATTATTATCATAACCCTAACCCTAACCCTATTTGTTAGATCAATTTATATATAAATTAATTTATTTCCTATTCAACTATACCCAACTAATGATATATATAAATTAAGCCTTAACACGAACATGATAGAAAAAAATGGAAATTATACATCCAAGTTTATTGTGTTTAAATGAATGTGCTATGCAGAGCCAATTGAGAGAAATGAAAGGAAGGTTCAATCCTTTACATGGTAACTTCAAACATAAATAGTAAGATGAGCATGAGCATTTTAAAACTATACTTTAATGACATTAATTTTGATTAATTTTAATTAAATTTTAATTAAACTCAATTAAATACTTAATTGACAACCTTAAATTTATGGCCATAAGGTTTATATATTTATTTGAGGGCATCAATTTTATTTATTTATTATTATCATAACCCTAACCCTATTTGTTAGATCAATTTATATATAAATTAATTTCTTTCCTATTCAACTATATCCAACTAATGATATATATGAATTAAGCCTTAACACGAACATTATAGAAAAAAAATGGAAATTATACATCCAAGTTTGTTGTGTTTAAATGAATGTGCTATGCAGAGCCAATTGAGAGAAACGAAAGGAAGGTTCAATCCTTTACATGGTAACTTCAAACATAAATAGTAAGATGAGCATGTGGAAAAGTTTTTATTTTTATTTTTATTTTTTTAAATAGAATGGACTTGGGAGATTAAATGTAAATACATGGACATTTTAACTAATCAGTTTTAACCTTTCTGTCTTCATGAGTAAAAGTAATGGAGTTTGATTTTTGTTTGTCTAATGTCATTAGACTTTGTTGAAAGGTTTGCACTATTTAAAGTATATATTATTTTGTATTATTAAATTATATTAAAATATTATTTGAGGTTATTTTATTTTATTTATTATTATTTTTTTAATATAATTTAATATCTTTTTTAAGAGAAGAAAATGGTAACTTATAATAAATAAATAAAATAAATA